>CAUYPK010124560.1:0-24935 GCA_963574355.1 Loris lydekkerianus | reverse complement strand
ATCTCCAACCTTCTCTCCTGGTATAGGTCGAATCCTCCAGGTTACTTACTAAATTTCCATCCTTTAACTCTCCTTCTGGACGGGAGCCTCTGTGAAAAGCTGGCTTCAGTCCGCCATCTTGTCTCCCTCTGAGGTCATGTTCTATAAGACTTTGGATATTGTCAGTTAAGTTTTAGGCAGGGTGTAAATATATCATATATGAGTATAGAAAATTATAAAGTGAAGTACATCTGTAGACACTTCACCTGAATAAGCCATATGGAATGGAGACAGAGAAAGGCATTGTCTAAAAGTGCTAAGCCTAAGTTGGGACCAAGACTGTGCTAGAGGCATCGCCCCTCAGGCTAAAGAGCCCAGTGCTCAGAGCTGTGCGGGAAGACCTGCCAAACAGCAGGGACTGATCACTGCCCCATGGACTAGTGTCAGGGATGGTTTCCCTACTGTGGTTTCACAAAAAGGACCTTCCTCCTCTTATCCAGACTGGCCAAGGAAATCTGCTGGATTTGCTTTCATCCTAGAAGTCTCTGATGTTTTTCAGTTCCTGTTTCCTTGACTCTGTTCTCTGGAGAACTAGAGTTGGAAAGAAGAAAAAGAAACTTGTAAAGAATCCAAGTGTTCCTAGTTTTTACTTTCAATTCTTACCAGCCTTACAACAAAGCTGTTCATTACTAAAGTACCAATCATAAGCCTAAACTGGACTTTTACAAACTCAAGCCTAAAATGTGTACCCTATGGAAATATGCTTTACATGGTCTGGGAGAACAGGATGAAATGCCATTTAAGCAGAAATTTTAGGGCTAGTGAGAATAGCCAAGTGAAGGAGAGGAGGAGGAAGCCTTCCAGGAGGAAAGAATAGATTTATGGACATCTGTTTTAAGTAGCGGGAAGCATAGTGTATTCATTAGACTGAAGGAGAGCACAACTGGAGCACATTCAGAGACACAAGATGAGGCCCTTGGAGCCTCAGGAGCAACCTTAAGCAGCTGTACTATGCTCTGCAGTAATGAGGAGCTCTTGGAAGAAGTTTTTGTTGAAAAGTGATCAAAGCCCAAGTGCCCATCGATCCACGAATAGATTAATAAATTGTGGTACATGTATACCACAGAATATTATGCAGCCTTAAAGAAAGATGGAGACTTTACCTCTTTCATGTTTACATGGATGGAGCTAGAACATATTCTTCTTAATGAAGTATCTCAAGAATGGAAGAAAAAGTATCCAATGTACTCAGCCCTACTATGAAACTAATTTATGGCTTTCACATGAAAGCTATAACCCAGTTATAACCTCAGAATATGGGGAAAGAGGAGAGGGAGGAGAAGGTGGGGGGAAGGATGGGCAGAGGGAGGGTGATTGGTGGGATTACACCTGTGGTGCATCTTACAAGGGTACATGTGAAATTTAGTAAATGTAGAATATAAATGTCTTAACACAATAACTAAGAAAATGCCAGGAAGGCTATGTTAACCCGTGTGATGAAAATGTGTCAAACGGTCTATAAAACCAGTGGATGGTGTCCCATGATCGCATTAATGTACACAGCTATGATTTAATAAAAAAAAAAAAAAAAAAAAGAACCAGATTATCATGTGATCTCACCTGTGCTATCGTTCTTGGAAGGCGGCTTTGTTTCAGGTGTGAGCTCACACATGAGGCCCACTTCACTGAAGGTTGCACATGAAGTGAATACCATGGAAAGCTTCTATCCTTGCTTGCATAATAAGAATAATGCCTCCCAATAATTAATACCACTACCATTTGGCTGGGGTCCAGTTAACAAAGAGATTGCGCCATCATTTTTTCTGGCATAGCTATTCAGTATTTGGAAAATGAAAACCTTCCAAGAGAGCAAGTTAAGGTTTTATAAATTATCTCACTTGTCTAATTAAAATGTTCCACTAAATTTTTTTTTAGTTTTTTTTTTTTTTTTTGGGGGGGTGGGGGTGGGGGAGCTGTTAACCTAAATCCTAACAGATCTTAGAACATATTTGACTGGAACAGTTGAATGTTAAACTTTACAATATAGTAAACCCATTTTTGGTCTTTCAGCGCAATCTGGCTGATTTTGTACTGATTACACATATAAATTTTATATGCACTTTTGTGATGGCTTTTGGTGACCACATTTTCATTTTTGTTATACCTTTAATTTTTCTTAAATAAAATAATATATATTTCTTACAGAAGAAATACTTAAAGAAGAAAATAAAAACTGCTGATCATACCATCACCTAGCAATACCACTATTAACATTTTTTGTTGTCTATATACATTAGTATTGAATTTTTTTTTAAGGAAAAGTAGATAATTTTATACATATGCTTTGTAACTTTTTTTAATTTGGTGAATGAATCGTGGACCGTCATGTTATTAGATATCCTATAACATCGAGGATATTTCATTGCCTACAAAGTATTCCATTGTGTCACCTGAATGTAGTAGCTTGGTTGCTTCTACTGTTCCTTTCCATTTCCTTTGCATTTATTATGAGATACAGACCTCATGCCTTTGTACAAACCAGACTGTTAGAATTTTCATTTTTAGCACAAGGCTGTTGAGGACAGGCAACCAAAGCAATCTGAGCAAAGGAACACAGCCAAAGTATTGGTTCGTTTTCAGGAATGGATCACACACCATTGTCGAGTCTATTAATTAATTAATCCAATTCATCTGAATTCCTGGCAGGAATTAGTGAACTTGTGAGAATAAAAAAGAAATCTCATAGAAATTACACTAATAGGCCGTACATGGTCACTCACACCCATAATTCTAGCATTTTGGAAGATTAAAGCAGGAGGATTACTGAAGAGCAGAGTTCAAGACCAGCCTGAGCAACAAAGTGAGACCTTGTCTCTACAAAAAATAGAAAAATCATCCAGGCCTGGTGGTGGGCACTGAGTAGTCCCAGCTACTCAGGAAGCTGAGACACGAGGATCACTTGAGCTCAGGAGTTCAAGGCTGTAGTGAGCTGTGATGATGCTACTGTACTCCAGCCTGGGCAGTATAGCAGGGCCTTGTCAAAAGAGAGAGAGAGGGAGAGAGAAGTTCCTGAATAATAGGTCCTCTTTACTTCTGAATCTTGAGTCATTTTGAGACTTGAACAGTGCCATGTAGCAGTGGACACTCACATTTTTAAAATGAAAAGTCATCATAAAGACATTTACCTGTGCTGGAGAGAGGTGAATACACCGAAGCACATTATTGGTGACAGTGTAGTTGATAGTTTGTTGAGGTATTAGAGTGAGGTAAGGGTGTGCAATAAAGAAATCTTTCTTTAGCAAGAGCCAAAAATTTCTCAGTAGGTAGTTCTGAAAAGTTTAAATTAGAGAATGTTATTACCTCTAAGGAGAATCTATGGCCAGCAAGTCCAGGGAGTGTTATGATTGGTCAGCAGAGGAAGCAGGTGGCCACACAGCCAAGTCCTCAACGGGGACAGTGATCCCCAAGGGCTGGAGATGACCCAGGGCAGGCTGACAGGCTGTTTATGGAGGCAACAAGAGAGCGTACCCTTCCTCCCTGTCCAAGGGAGAGGCAACTCCTAAAACACAAGCTATATTAAAGGACTGTGTATTTCAAGGTACGGATTTATTTCCAGAATGCTTTTAGGCAACAGTGGGAAAATAAAGGATTTCAAGGAATGCTTCACCCTCGGTTTGTTGGAATACAAAATTTACTAGAACAGGGCATATGGAGTTGCACAAAGTCATGGTGAGTTTACTGCAAATAACTAACATGGGATTGGAAACACATGTGCAAATCTGAAGTCTAATGGTTGGTTGTCTCCTGGGCTGCTTTGCCTGCTGGTCGTGGCTGCTCTCTTTGGCCTTCCAGACTTCTATCGGAAGGTGCTGTCTTTTGTTTTTTCACAGAATGTTGATCCAGGTATGCCTGTATTTTTACTGTAAGTTTTTGTGGCGCTGCCTGAAATTTGTAATGAGGAAGCTAACTGGAAGATGTGAACTACAACGGATCTGTTACAATACCAAGCCTGGAGCTTCTAGAACCATGAAAATCGGTAAGCATGAAACAAAGTAGTCAAGTAAAACAGAGCCAGTGGGATTAAGGATGCAATGTTATATTTCAGCATGGTGATTTCAGACCATTTGTAAAGAATAATTTTGGTGGGATTAAGGATGCAATGTTTCAGAATGGTGATTTCAAACCATTTGTAAAGAATAATTTTGGAATAACTATTTTTGTTACTGCTTTAACAGAAACATCATTAAGGGATTCAAAAAGTAAGGTAAGCAAAATTGTTTCTTTATTTTTTAGCAATTTTTCACTTGGAGGCTTACCTGTATCATAAAAAGTAAACAGTTTAAGAAACAAAAATCTACCATTGGCTATGAAAACTAATGGAAACTTTCATCTGAAAGAATCATTTGCCCATGATAAATTACTGTACTTTTTACATGAGAATGGCCATTGTAGGAGAATTTCTAGGCAGATTTGTGAAGCATTTGTTGCTTCCCCATAAAATTAAATTCTTTTTAATGTACCTTCCAAAATCATAAATATTCCTTGAAAATGGGAATAGTGTTGACTCTCTAGTGTTTCTTCCATATCCAAATTATGTAATGTTATACTCAAGAATCTCTAATAAAGACAAAGATGCCACCATAGTAGCTTTCATAGCACAAAGAAAGCCTGTTTTGTTTCTCTCTCTATATATATATATATAGTTTGTTTTGAGACAGAGTCTCACTATGTCACCCTTGGTAGAGTGCTGTGGCATCTCAGCTCACAGCAACCTCCAACTCTTGGGCTTTAGCGCCTCAGCCTTCCAAGTAGCTGGAACTATAGGCGCCCACCACAATGCCTGGCTATTTTTTGTTGCACTTGTTATTGCTGTTTAGCTGGTCCGGGCTGGGTTTGAACCCGCCACCCTCGGTGCATGTGGCTGGCACCAAGCCATACATATTTTTTAGGAACAGAGTCTCACTCTATCACCCAGGCAGGGTGGAGTGCAATAGAAAAATCATAGCTCACTGCAGTTTCGAATATTTGGGCTAAAGCAATCCTCCTGTCTCAGCCTCCTAAGTAGCTAAAACTACAGGCATATGTCACCATACTGGACTAATATTTTCATTTGGGGGTAGAGATTTTCTTTGGTAGGGCCAGGGGAATCTCACTATGTTGCCCAGGCTGGTCTTGAACTCTTGACTTCCAGCATTCCTCCCACTCCAGCTTCCCAAAGTGCTGGAATTACAAGTATGAGCTACTATTCCTTGTTGAGATTCTTACCAATTTTATCTTATTGTTTAATTTTGGTATCCTTAAGACTATCTGCTCTTTAATCAAAAATATAATGACCATTAACAAGGAAACTATGTTGGATGAGGAAAAGAAAATACAACATTTCAATATAAGTATCTTGAAATAGATGAAAATAGTAAAAACAAAACAAAAACTCCAAAATATTATGTATTTTCCCAATTAAGGTAATCAGGAAAATTGCACTAACCCAATGAGGAAATCACACAACTGCAATTGTAAAAACATCAAATTTGTTAGAATTCAAATACAGTAAATCAGTTTTTGCTTTTAGCTTATGTCTTCATATAGAAGCCTAAACAAATACTTAAAGCCTCTATCGCAGATCAAGCCCCTGGGGTTAATGAAAAGGAAACTGATTGAAACCTGTGTTCCAGCTGCTGCAGACTTCAGTGAGCGTTCACCTTGATGCCATTGAAAAAACTATAGAAGACATCATGGAACTGAAGAAAATTAATCCCGACATAAATCCACAGTAAGAATCATTTTCTTATGTCAGACACAAGTCACGTGGCCACGGATTTCATGCTTTTTTTCTCTCTTCTTCCTGCTCCTTCCTTCACTCCTTCCCTGAAATAATCATCCACAACGTTTTGACTCTCAGATGAAGAATAGAGAAAAAAGTGCCTTTGTCATGTTTCAAATGGCAGCGACTCCTTTTGTGGGTTACGTTTGTGCTTCTGAGATGCAGTGAATATTATTAATATGAGGGTGAAGGTGAGATGAAAGAAGCCCACTCATCAACAGTCACCCTGTTCTATGCCCCTGTGTTATGTTCACAGTAGATGTTCACATTTTAAATGTGCCTGAGCTGACTCTGCTCCATCTAGAATAGTCCTTCGGTTCCTTCATGAATATTTCTTTGTGACAGGCTGATAATCTGAGAGACAGTTCCTACTGGCTTGTCAAGAAGACAGATGTGTGGGAGGTAGAGATGGTTTTAATATGAAGGCTTTAGAACTTTATAATTTATTCCTCTCATCTTGGAAGTATTAAAATGCATTTGGCAATGTACGTGACATTTAAAATTAGCTTTATATTTTCCTTTGGGTACAGAAATTTTTCAGTAAAATTTGGGGCTTAGGATATTAGGAAGAATAAATTCCAAAGGAAGATATATTTAGAGACAGTTTCAGGTTGGTAACATTCAGACGGTCTTTCAGATGTTCATACCTGAGAACTTCAGATGTTACCCCCGAGAAATGGTTTTAATTACCAAAGAGGGGGGCTGCAGTTGAAGAGAAGTTCAGAGCACACTTTGCATAGGTTTATCACTTGATAGGGATTTTAAGTACTAGCAGCCCAGGGAATCATAACAAAAACCCCATTTTCATCTGGAAAACTCTTCTGCAGCTGCTTCAGCTAATTAGCTGCCTTGCCCTTATTCAGCCATTAAAAGTTGACTCCCTTATAGAGTATCTTCTTCTGACATATTTTATTCCTCTGGGAAAGTGATAAGAAGGCGATTCATTATAATTTAGATTACACCAAAAATTTAAGACTATAACTGGGCATAACGGATGTATTAGTTCTATAATCATATTTAAAGATTTGATTACATTCAATGGCAAATCATTTTTATGTCTATTCTGTGAAATTCGTGTCAGTGGCATTCAAAAGTATTTCTTTGTCATATATGCCATCAAATTCTTTTGATTTTATGTGGGAAAAAAAGAAAAACCTCTATAGGTACAGATTGGGCATCCTTAATCTGAAAACCCAAAATCTGAAATTCAAAATACTCCCAAGTCTGACCTCATGTGATAGATTGCATCTATTATTAAAAATATTGTGTAGAATTACCATTAGGCTACATGTACAGGCATATATGAAACTTAAATGAACTTCATGTGTCGACTTGGGACCCACCCCCAAGATATCTCATTACATGTTTGCAAATATTCCAAAGTTCAAAACACTTCTGGTCCCAAGAAGTTTAGATGAGCGACACTCAGCCTGTAGTTTTGTTTTTTCTTTAGATCTCAGTGTGAATTCTAACGCCCTTTTTCCAGGTTGACCTTGACAGTATCTAATATTTAAAAAGGTAAATATTTTTCTGAGAAAACAGGAGAAATAGAAAGTTAGGGATGGGGAAAGATAATGTACCAAACTACTACTACTATTAACCTCACTTTGCTTTAATTACATTTTTTTCAAGGGCCACTTCTGGTGGTACTAAACGCTACTATGAAAAGAAATTTAATTGACTTTCTTTGTTCTTGCCTCTTTTATTTCGTCCATTCTCTTTTTTACCTGAAAATCAACTCTCTTCCAAGCCCTGCATTGATTTTCTGGGTGACCAGTGCCACTTTGCTCTTTTCTAAATTTAAATATCTGGTTTAGTTTTTTGGTGATATGGTAACAAGTAATAAAATACTATTTAATTGAACACTCAATTTTATTAAAAAGTAGTATTCTAAAAAAAAAAAAAAAAAAGTAGTATTCTTGAGTTGTCTGATAGTAGTATACGATCCTAAACGTGTTTCCTTCAACTCTAGATTTAACTTCTATGCGTCTCCTTTATCACACCACCCCCTTCTTCAGGTAGTGTCGCTGTTGTGATTGTAACCACCACCAGGTCAACAAAAATGCTCAAAGTCAGGGAGTGAACCAGGAACGGGAATGTATTAGACTGTATCGTATGAAGTTTGCCAGTGTTCAATCATTTTTGAGCCACAGAAAACACATGCCTGTAAAGAATGTAGCCAGAATAAATAAACATGAAGTGGCAGCTTGAGATTTACTCCATATGACAGAAGTTTGCATGAAAAGATGTTATGATTCGTCAACAGTTTAATAAACTTGTAATCTGATGCAACTTCTTAAGAAGATTCTATCCTACCTTATGGGTTGTAGGAAAGGAAAACTGTTTCTGATCACAGAAGCGAAGATCCCCTGTGTGTTATGATTGCTACGTTGTTTTTGGTTCCAGTGATATATTTTGAGGGAACTGTTAATCAGACAGTGCACATTCAGAGCAGACTGAGCATGGCTGTCAAGCATGTTCCGTGAGAGGGAATTGAAGAAATTGGGAATTTTTTTAACCCTCCAGATGAGACTAGAAGGAAGAATCACTTTCTTAAAATAAATAGGCATAAGGGGGAAGATGGAAATAAACTTGCTTAGAGGACAGAATTTGAACGGCTTGGTAGTAAGAAAACCAGATGGTTTTTCAGATAAGATAAAGTGTTTGGACAGCTAGAGGAGCGGTTGCCATGTAACGGGAAATCTTGTACACTTGTGATGTGTCTCTGGGTACTGCCTGATCTGTGCAGGGTACTCCCAAGTAGAGGTACTTTTGTTATTTTGTTTCATTTCTTTCTTTTTTTTTTTTTTGAGACAGAGTCTCACATTGTCGGCCTGGGTAAAGTGCTCTGGTGTCACAGCTCACAGCAACCACAAACTCTTGGGCTTAAGCAATTCTCTTGCCTCAGCCTCCCAAGTAGCTGGGACTACAGGTGCCTGCCATGATGCCCAGCTATTTTTAGAGATGGGATTTTTTTTTTTTTTTTGAGACAGAGCCTCAAGCTGTCACCCCAGGTAGAGTGCTGTGCTATCACAGCTCACAGCAACCTCCAACTCCTGAGCTAAAGCGATTCTCCTGCCTTCACCTCCCAAGTAGCTGGGACCACAGGCACTAGCCACAATGCCCGGTTATTTTTTGGTTGCAGCCATCATTGTTGTTTGGTGGGCCCAGGCTGGATTCGAACCTACCAGCTCAGGTGTATGTGGCTGGCACCTTAGCCGCTTGAGCCACAGGTGCTGAGCCTAGAGGTGGGATCTTGCTCTTGTTCAGGCTGGTCTCAAACCCATGAGTTCAGGCAGTCCACCCCTCTCGGCCTCCCAGAGTGCTAGGACAACATGAGTCACCACGCCCAGCCATTTTGTTTTATTTTGGAAATTTTCTTCCCTCAAAGTCCCTGAGGACTGTTTCTCTGACCCGTCACACACACTTTTCTGTATCTGATTCTGATCTATCCACCGAGCGAGGCTAAACGCTTGGTGTTTAAAACCCTTTATCACCAATATTTTCTACGTCTTCCTTTCAAGTCACCTGCATAAAGAGGTAACTTATTTTTTAAGTTACAGTGTTGCAGTTTAGCTTAAGAAAAAGCCAGAAGTTGAGATAAATTTTAGCCAGGTTCTACACCTGTTCCTGTGGGGCTTCAGAATTGTGCTTCCATTAAATAGATTATATTTGAACGATTTCCTGAACGTTATATTAATACGAGAAGTTGTATCATGCATACATAGAGTGAACAAATGTCAAAAGTACGCGTTTCATTTTCCTCATGTGTATTTCTTCTACTTTGCACACTTTAGGCTGGGAATCTCTCTGCAGGCTTGCCTTCTGCAAATTGTTGGGTACAGAAACCTTATTGCAGATGTGGAAAAACTGCGCAGAGAGCCCTATGACTCTGAGAATCCTCAACATGAAGAGATGCTTTTGAAGGTTAGTCCGTGAGCGTACTTCAGTTCCTCACTTACGTCAGCTAACAGTTCACCAAGCACCTGCCATGTGCTGGGCACTGCTCTGGACACCAGGAGAACAAGAATGAACCAGTCACAGGCCCTAACTGGTTGGTAAGGCTGAGTTCTCTTGCTGGTTAACATGTTGGAGGTAAATTTTTCATCAGAAAATTCATGTGAGAAGTTATGTTTTAAAAGGCATTTTTCTTTCATAATTTGAGAAAGCATCAGAGGTGATCTCCATGGGTGCTCACATTTGGCTCAAGTTTAAATTGTTTAACATGTGTTGAAAGCCAGCAGGAGAAATAGCATTTGTCAAAGAGTGACTTGGAATTTTCTTTTCTTTCTTTTTTTTTTTTTTTTTATTGTTAAATCATAGCTGTGTACATTAGTGCAATCAAGGGGTACAATGTGCTGGTTTCATATACAATCTGAAATATTGTCATCAAACTGTTTAACGTAGCCTTCTTGGGATTTTTATTTATGACTTTCAATACACATCAAAGAAGATGAAGTTGGTTTCTGCTTCAGCAATAGCCCTCTTGGGAAATTACCCAAGATCTTAATGCTGATTATTTATTCATGTAACTTGGAGTGTATTAGAGAGGAGGGAAAGGTTTATATTTGGCATATTGGATTCATTGGAAAAAATGTGAAGGTATAAAAACTTCTGGTTGTCAAAGCAAAATCTTTAAAATTTTATAGTATCCAATGGTATATTATGAAACATCAGTATAGCTTTTCTTCAATACACTGAATTATGAGTTAAAGAAACTAAAATCCTCTCAAAATTAAGACTAATCTTTACAACCATGTATTTATCTAAAATGTTCTATAAATTCAATTCTGAAAATAGATTGCTTTTTAGAATTAGTGTGCTTCCTTATGCTTTCCTGGAATTCAAAATGGCAGTAACAAAATTGGAAAAAAAATTTGTTTAGTTGCCTTAATTTTATTTTAGTGAAAAATATCAATAGAAGACATAATTTTGAAAATGCATCCTTTTGTGTTGAGGAGTGTATGCTTTTGTGTGTGTAAGGACTTACACAGGCAACTCATTTGCCTCTGCTAATCAGTGCTAGATCTGATGTGAATCATTAAAAATTAAAGAAGCCTCGTTCTTGGCAATAGTTTGTTTTCTTCTCTTTCTTCCCTGCTTAATTTTAGCTAACCTACTAGCTAAACTTCTTCTCTTTTTTATTACTTTTTTTTTTTTTTTTTGCTGACCATTTTTTGGTGGGGGTAGTTGAGCTCAACAAAATGACCTACTGGTGGGAAATATGAAGCAAATAAGAGAAAAAGAAGGCCTGGTGTGGTGGCTCACACCTGTAATCCCAGCCACTGGGGAGGCTAATGCAGGAGGATAATTTGAATCCAGGAGTTTGAAAACAGCCTGGACAACATAGAGAGACCCCATTTCTATAAAATGGAGTGCATGCCTGTAGTCCCATCTCTCACTGAGACTGGTCTTGAACTCCTGGCCTCAAGTGATTCTTCTGCTTTGGTCTTTCCTAGTGCTAGGAATAGAAAAGTGTTTCTCAACCTGTGGGTCACAGCTCCTTTGTAACAATGAAAATACATCCTGCATATCAGATATTTACATTATGATTCATAACAGTAGCAAAATTATAGTTATGAAGTAGCAACAAAAATAATTTTATGGTTGGGGGTCACCACAACTGAGGAACTGTCTTAAAGGGTTGCGGCATTAGGAAGGTTGAGAACCACTGGAATAGAGGAATGAGCCAATGCATCTTGACAGAAAGGACTCTTAATTACTGCACTGCACCACATCTTGCCCACATATGTACTTCGAGGGCGGACCCAGGGTTTGTGTTTAACTACCTGAGTTTAGACTTCATCTGCAAAGTGGGTAATCAGACGCCTAGTTCACAAAATTGTTTAGAGCCAGAGTCAGCAAGCTAAGGCCTGTTGTGAGCCAAACTAGGCCTGCCACTCACTTTTATAAATACTATTTGATTGCAGTGGCACCAGACACATTCGTTAATGTACAGTGAATGAGGCCAAACCTGTTCATTGATATGCAGTGAATGACTGCTGTCCTACTTCAAAGGCAAGGTTCAGCAATTTCGACATAGACTGTGTGTTCACGAAGCCTACTTACTCATCAACTGGTCCTTTACCAAGGTTGCTGACCCCTGGTTTATAAGCTCAGTTAATATTCAGTATTTCCATGCTGCGTAAGGCTTGGCCATGGGAGAGCATTATCAACATTACTAGAGTCCTAAAGCATAAAAAAAATCTGGATCTTATGATTGTTTGAATAGAGACCGGGATGAAATTGAATATATTACTATATTCTTATAGCACCGTCCACATGAATTATTCAAATAGGCATTTCTATTAAAAGTGTTTTGACCAAGTTAATAATGAAGGCAAAATTTTAAGTGAATCCATGCACGTAATAGAAAACAGAATTAAAAGACCCTCTCCTGATGGGAAGAGGTTTCCTTGGTGAGACATTTCTTCCCTTGAACTCTCTGCCTTGAGAGTAGACAGATGCTTGGCCTTGTCCTTCCTGTTCTGAAGCAGACCTGAGACAAGACGGAAGTATTCAAATAAGCCTCAATAAAGGCTGAGTTCAAAGGGAGAGAGTTCAGCAGAAAGAATAGACCATGAAGGCTGCAGACTCAGAGGTCAGCCTGCACATCTGAAGCTTGTCCACCCCTGTGAGAATCACTCAGCCTAGCACCTGGTCTGCTGCTCTTGGCCGGTGGCCTTGTGTAACTTCTCCAGGTAGTATGGTCTGAGACAACTGAATTCCTCAGAGAGGCCCACCACAGGCCCCCAGCTCAGTTCAGACTTAAAGTCGGCTTCCTAGAGCAGGAAACGACCTCACCCTTCACGAGTGCCCTGCCTCCCACTATTGTTTTTTCAAGAAAGAGCCTATTTGTCAGAAGAGAACCAAAATAGCATGAGGATTTTTTTTTTTACAGGAAAAATACACAAAATTGTACTTCATAAAAGTATTTTAGCATAATGGGCTTTCATCTTCCAAAACAGGATTAACAACTTAATTGAGAACACTTTTTAGCCATTTAGTCTAGTCTGGTATAATCCATGAAATCATTAAAATGAAATTTCTTTTCAAAGCACTTCATCAGTCAAACTTTTTGCTCTCCCAGACAAAGCACTCACCTAGTGAGGAAGGTTTATAACCTACCTGCCACTTAGCTCCGCTCACTTGATGAAAGCAGGTAATTTTTAGTTACACAGGGCCCTAGAGTACTTCAAATTATTATTTAAATGAATGTGATGTACTTTACATCTTAGTTCCTTTTTTCCCTCCATTGTGGCAGGAACTAATCAGTTCCTGAAGGATTTTTTCAGGAGACCTTTTCCTGATGATCGCTTGGTCTCTGGTAATGCCGTCTCTTCTAATGAACTGAAGCATTTTCTGTCCTGATGACTGCAAAGCACCAGCATGTTCTCGTATGGATTATATAGAAAGAGATTTTGTACACACATGTGTGATATTTTGCTTTCAAGCATGGTAGATTTACTTTCTTTCCTCTGACTTTTTTTCTCACTCTTTAGGTAAATTAAATTTACCAATAGTGGCACTAACAAAATACTGTATATTGTGAATAATAAGTAACTTTAGATTAGTATCTAAAATCACACTGACAAAACAAATTATAGCTTTTATTTGTTAGTATTTTTCTTTCATTGAATGTTATGTTTTATAGTGCGTCAGATATGTGATAATTTGATATAAAGCAAGATCTTTGAGTGTCAAAGCTTTAAAATTCATGTAATATAGAATAAGCAATTCGGGAATTTCATGATTTCTCAAATAGTAATAAGTATAGTAATAATAGCCATAGTATGGAAATTTTACATTTGAATTAATACCCTGTCTATAATGAAGATATAACATCCAATATTAATAGTCTAAAAAGTAAATTTGCTCTTATACCCATCTCTATTGGAACTAAGTTTGGGCCTTACATTTTATACAACTGTGGGTCTCAATCTTCCTCTCTGTACTGAATCTTTCTACAGAAAACTTGGAAGAATAGAACCAATTTATTAAGCAGTGAAGAGAATAAAGTTTAGAATTTATACTTGTCCATTAACATATAATGGATTTGAATTGAAGTTCTTTTAGGTGACTCTTACGAAGTTTATTTCTGAACATTGCTGACCTCTCTTTCTCCACTTACATGATGAACTTTAGTCTCACTCCTGTCATGAGTGAGACATGAGAAATGGAACTGGAGTTCGTCTGCTTTTCTTTTTGCTAACAAGGCTGATAGAAGTTTTGATGTAACAATAGGAAGCCATCTCTGAGGATTCAAACCATGGATGTTCTCCTTCCCCTTTACACCCTTACATATTTTCGACAGCACCAGGTCTTTTTTGTAGGAGATTATCTTTCTATCCATTTATCTAATTTTCAAATTAGAAATTAAAAAAGAAATTTTAAAATCCTAAACAATATGTCTGCCTTCCACTGCTTTCAGAGCAATGATCTGCAGCCTCTGGAAATTTTCACTGTGCACTCGTAAGAGGATGAACGTGAAAGGCAAATAACCTCTTACTTTATTATGAAATAACCGCTCAGGCCATCTGAAAAGGTCTTGGGTACCTTCAAGCAGTCTTCAGAACATACTCGGAGAACTGCTGTCAGAGAGAATTAAAAGATGATTACATCTTTAATTATAATGTATTTGCACATACTCAGCTTTGCAAAAGTTCCTTTGAATAATGTAGTTTACAAAATATGAACTAATAGGAAATGGCATTCGTATGTATATATCACCAAGGTAGATCTCTTTTTTGTCTCTAGTTATGGAAATTCTTGAAGCCAAATACACCCCTGGAATCTCGGATTTCTAAGCAGTGGTGTGAAATTGGTTTCCAAGGTGACGATCCTAAAACGGACTTTCGAGGAATGGGACTTCTGGGACTGTACAATTTGCAGTAAGTAAAATGAAGAATAGTTGAGTGTTAATGTGGTGCTCCTTAAACTGAAATGGCAAAGAGGATCCACTTCGTTATCAGTTTCAAAAGCCTCTTCCTGGCTGGGAACGGTGGGTCACACCTGTACCTAGCACTCTGGGAGGCCGGGGCAGGTGGATTGCCTGAGCTCAGGAACTTGAGACCAGCCTGAGCAAGAGTGAGACCCCATTCTCTAAAAATAGCTGGACCTTGTGACAGGTATCTGTAGTCCCAGCTACTTGGGAGGCTAAGGCCAGGGGATTGCTTGAGCCCAAGAGTTCAAGGTTGTTGTGAGCTATGACACCCCCAAACTCTACTAAGGGTGACAAAGTGAAAAAAAAAAAAAAAAAAAAAAGCCACTTCCCAGAGGACTCCAAGAAAACATTCAAGTACCCTGACAGGTAACTCAGGTGCATAAAATTTTTAAAAGCTCCTGCCATTTGGCCTCTACCTTAGCATGCTTCATGGATTTTTAAAGGAAATTTCAAATACATTTTAAAAATTTTTTATTATGAAAAATTTCAAACATATACAAAAACAGAGGGAAGATTGTAAAGACCCTCATTACATTGATTACCCAGATTCAGTAATTGCCAATCTTTTGAAATTCTTACAACATCCTATTTTGGCAGAAAAATTAAATTGAAATCCTACACTTTCATTTCACCCACCCCTCCCATTTCAATATGTAGTTTTAAAAACATTAATATTATTTACATTAATTACACTGCCCTTATCATATCTAACAAAATTAACAGTGATTTCTTGGTGTCCTCTGTATCTAGTCCATAGTCCAGTTTCTTAACTCTCTCAAAAATGTTTTTTACAGCTGGTTTTCGATGCAATTCCATATCAGATCTACATATGACACTTGGTTAATGTGACCCTTCAGGTCTTTTTTAATTAAAGCCGTCTCTCCCCCTTTTTCCCCTCTTTTTGCCCTCCCGCCCCCCGCACCAGTGTCATTAACTTATAGACAGTTCCAGGTCAGTTGTCCTGTAAAATATTCCATGGCCTGGATTTGTCTGTTTGTACTTGTACCCATCCCTGTATTTTCTGGAAAATGGAAGGTATTTGGAAAGGCTTGAAGAGACTTAGAGTGACGTCACAGAGGGCGGTCTGCCACACCCTACCTCTGCTCCATGCCAAGATGGATCAGGAGGACCACAGCCTGATGGCTCTGTTGCAAAGTCCCCATCAGCCGTTCCTCCTCCCATGATATTCACTGGACCAATCAATTGCTCAAAAGGTGCTTTTCTAATTCCCATAATTGTTGGCTAGAATTCTGTAGAAACTAAGTTCCCTTTGTCAACTGTAGTTATTTGGTTTCTCTAAAATGCAGGCAAGACAAATCTTCAGTTTTTCATTTGGTTGCCAGTTCTGAATAAAGACTTGGTGCCCTAATTCCCTGGTTTGTAATCAAAAATATTTTTTGCTTTGTCTATTTTTTAAATACTGTTTAACTCCTGCATTTTATATGCCTCTTATTATTCAACTAATTGTGCTCATTCTTTTTTATGCTTAAATTCAGTCATTTACAGTCATTTTTTGAGTTAAAAGAAGTCCTTTCCCAGCTATCTCCTTTAACGCTACTGTACTAGTGATAAGGTAGTGTTTTATTTTTTAAAAAAATTAAGCCTTAGTCATTTTTGGTGACACCCAATTTTTTCCGCTACATCTTCCCTTTGTGTTAAATTTAAGAAGTTTAGTAATTACCCATTATTTTATAAAATGTTTTAAATGGTACATTATTATGTAATGTGAATGAATAGAAAGTAAATTTTAATAAGAAAGATGATATTACAAATAAGTGGGTAAGTTTTGCTCTTTTAAATAATTGTAACTGGGACAACTGGCCTCTCATTTAGGGAAAAATAGAACTAAATCTCTACCTCATCTCAATTCACAAATTAGAAGTCAAAAATTTTCCAACTTTCAAGAGAAAATTTACAAGATGTCTAAGTAAGGAAGGACCTCTTAAAGATACTAACTAAAAGGAATCATCACCTAGAAAAGTAGAATCAATGACTTTCACATATTACTGGCCCTGCACACCAGGGGCGGTGGGTTCGAACTTCTCCTGGGCCTGATTAACAAAAAAATAAATAAATAAAAATTTTTAAAAATTCACACATTAAAATCAAAAAGATAAGCCGCAGTAAACAAAGTGGGAGGAGACAACACTGGCAGAATTCAGTGTGTTATTTCTTTATTTGAGGACATTTTTAGATATACTGAACCAATAAATATGAACAGATGAGACATACAGAGGAAACCCAGGTGACTGGCAAAAGTATGAAGAGTCAGTTTCATTAACCAATGTGGACGTACGCGTCAAAATGGCTGACTTTGGTTGGAAATTCTCCGAGAGGAAATTCAACAGCATGGTTTATACTTCAGACCAGGCATCCTCAAACTGCGGCCCGCGGGCCACATGAAGCGGTGTGAAATGTATTTGTTCCCATTTTGTTTTTTACTTCAAAATAAGATATGTGCAGTCTGCATAGGAATTTGTTCATAGTTGTTTTTTTTTTAACTATAGTCCAGCCCTCCAATAGTCTGAAGGACAGTGAATTGACTCCTTGTTTAAAAAGTTTGAGGACGCCTGTTTTAGACTTATGTAGGAAACATACACATCAAATTAAATAATACATGCTATAGTTTCATAGTGGTCACTATAAAGCCCTTTTTACGAATTATTTTTGAGGGTATGTAGGTTTTTGTACTTAAAATTTCGCTACCCCTTTTCTATATATTTTTTTGAGACAGTTTTGCTATGACCCCCTTGGTAGAGTGCCATGGCGTCACAGCTCACAACAACCTCCAATTCCTGGGCTTAGGCGATTCTTTTGCCTCAGCCTCCCAAGTAGCTGGGATTACAGACGCCTGCCACAATTCACTACCCCTTTTCCTCCAGAATAGAATTTTTTTTAGCATGTCTAAGCTTCATAGATATTTTTCATTCATCTAAAATTAATGGGCGTGATGGCTCACACCTGTAATCATAGCACTCTGGGAGGCTGAGGCAGGTGGATCACTTGAGCTCAGGAGTTTGAGACCAGCCTGAGCAAGAGGGAGACCCTGTCTCTACTAAAAATAGAAAAACTATCTGGGCACTTGTGGTCCTCATTACTTGGGAGACCGAAGCAAGAGGATCACTTGAGCCCAAGAGTTTGAGGTTGCTGTGAGCTATGTCGACACTACAGCACTTTACCCAGACCAACAGACTGAAACTCTCTTGAAAAAAAAGATTTAAATACCAGTGAATGTTCTTCAGGAGAAACATCCTCTGTCATCTCCTGAGTCTCTGTTCTCTGTGCCTTTTAACTGTCCTGGCCCCTCACCGAATCCCATCACCCAGGCTCCTGCCTTCCAAGACTCACAAATGCTGAGTGATCCGGCCTGCTCCTCTGTAACTCTTCCTAGTAATAAAGCCCTTGGCAAAGCTCTAATCACATTCTCAAATGTACTAAGTACATTTCTAAATCTGTGTGACTTTCACACCCACCCTAGCATAGCATTAGATTCGGAAAATTCTATTATGAAAAATTGCTCCTTCTCTGAAGGAGCTGGTGCCATTGATGGTCTTGTGCTGGCTTTGATCCAGGACCCACGTGGCCTCACCTGGGTTAGAGTGAGCGCACCCAGCACTGTGCAGCTCGGGTTCTCTCTCCCTCTGACTGCAGGTATTTTGCGGAAAGGGACGCCACTGTGGCTCAGCAGGTTCTCTCCGACTCTCTTCATCCGAAATGCAGGTAATTGTTGACAATAAAAGGTAGGTTAGGATTTATAAATTAGATAAAATTAACTTCATCTCCTTATGGCTCTGTTGACGTTCTCCAGAAAGTCAGCTCACCAGAAGTGAGGCTTAAAGCCCTTTCAAACAAACCCTTGTGACAAATGCTGGAGAGGAGGGTTAAAACTCTGGGTACGTACTATAAAATTTAAGATGCAGAGTAGCACTGTTCAGATGGGCTGTGTACTTAAAGGGGCTGAAAATGTCGCCAGTATGTAGGAAGATTAGGGAAGTGAGCGTGGAAGAAGGGCAGGGCCTGGAGAAGGGACCAGAGAGAAGGGGCACGGAGGGGTGAGAGAGGGAGAAGGAAGGCCTGAAGTCAGGAACCATCTGACTCCGCAATTGCTGATGCTTTTTTATTTTATTTTATTTTTTATAAAATTGTAGATTCTAAACTATTTGTATTTTCATTTACCTTTCTAAATTTTTTTCTTTGATTACTTAAAGGGATATCACTAAAGAGGAAATAAGGTATTTTTTCTTTGCTTTTGTGTTTTATTGCTTTTGTATTATTTTAGAATAAGTATGGGTAAGAATTTTTTCAAAAAATGTAAATTAATGGAAAATTTTTAAAAAGCGAACATTTCTCAAGTTTTTACCTATTAGAGGTGATATTTGGCCTATGTTTTAGTAAACTGAAAACTAGCCTAATCTGATAGAAAATGTCTAAGAGCCTTTCTACAACCATCATTGAATCTGGTTGGAGAAACATTATGAAAACTCATCTAAAAGCCAAACATCTCCCAGGCACGCTCTGATTCCAACCCCCAGAGAAGGGCATTTTGTTTGGAAATTTTGTTGTCCAGGGCAAATTTGCTCTTTTATTAATAAATTTCTAATTTGATTATTATAAACAGTAGTAAATACGTGTGTATATTAGTTATTCTTCTTATGAGTTCCACTATTTTGCAATCATAGTTATATATCACACTTTTATCCTCAGTATAATGATAGGTTAGTTGTTAGTACTAATGCTTGCTAAGTAAGTTAAAAATGTTCTAATATTATCAAAATTCAGGAATAGGTTGACTAGGGTTTTTTAAGGTTCATTAAGTTATATTATCCTTCCCAAATTTACATTTATAATCTTTTATAAGACTAAAAATTCATTTTCTTTTACTTACTTTAAGATGGTTAAAACCAAGCTATTTAAATTTTTGCAAACTATATCTTCTGAACTGCACATTTCTGTCAGATGGAGACTCTGAACTCCCTAATTGAAATTGGCTGGAGAGCCTGTATGGGCCATCAGGTGGCATTTCCTAGAGGAACATCTTCCAGAAGATGTGAATCCTCCATGGTCCTTTTAAAGTGACAATAAGCTTAAAATATTTTTGATTAACCATTGGAAATGCCTAAGGCTTTTAGACATTTTCCATCAGATTAGGCTAATTTAGTTTTCAGTTTACTAAAACACGGCCCATATATAATTCTCCTTCTCATTGGAGGAGAATTAATTTTGTCTATGAGTCATTCTCAAAAAAAGACCTTCTAGTTGTATCTCCTGCATCAGGCATCAGAGAGAGGAGGTATTGGGGGTTCATACGACTGCTATTATTTAAGAAGAGATTAGCGTTTGTGCGTGTGCAAATGTGTTTATGGTCATAGAGAGTAAAATACCATGCTTTAATTCCTCAAACTGTAATAAAATAGAAGAAAATTTGTATATCGATTACTTCAAATTGACGCTAAATGTTACTGGATGCAAATCTGAGCGTTTAAAAAATGCTGGTCCTTCTTCACTAGTGTCTGAAAGAAGTAGATATTGATCAATTTTGGTATCAACATAGGTTCTGCAAATCCCTGAGTATCAGGTGTTCAACAGAGAGAAGTTACATGCTAAGGAAAACCCTTTCATGTCTGTCCCTTGCAAGCGTGATACGTTACTGCTCTTGCAAATATCCGCTTGTCAAGTCCTAGAGTAACTTGAGGGATGAAGGTGCACTGAAGTGTGAGAGGAGGAGTTTTGACTGTTGGTTTTGCGTGCATTTATTTCTTCCTGATGAGAGAAATCCCATCTTTTGGGGCTAGAATCTCTTATAAGTAATCGTATGAGTAAAGGTCATTTGGCCTTTTTTTATTATTTCCAATGCAAATAGAATTTAATTTGACAAACATACAGGCACAATATATTAAAAGCTTGGTTAAAAAAATAGATGCTTATAAATTCTTATCTGAAAAATTTCTTAAACTTCACACATAACTCATTTTAGTTTGGCTGTGAGTCTTTTAAGGTAAAAGTCTCCTGATTGCTCTTTGGCTTGACTATTTGGTTTTTTGTCTACAAGTTACACTTTAAAACAAGTGACGTGTTTTAACATGAATTAAAAGCAGTTACTTTGAATTTACAGCTAGTCATTTGCAGAGTAGACGGTAGACATAAGTATCAGTTTTGCATGATGTTTTTGTGGGTACGTGGTGTGTGTGTCTTAAACAGTGTTTGCTGTGTATTTTAGAGAATCTTCCTTTCTCCTACTTAGATAGAAGCTAAGTGCATTATAACTCTGGCTTTTAAATCTTATTTAGTTCAAATGTTACAGTTTTTAGGGTAAAACGCTAAATAAAAGTTCTGTCAGACACAAAGGGAAGTGGAACATGGCTCCCGCCTACAGTATGGAGGGAATGGGTTGGACGCACAAATACACCAGATAATAGGATGTGAGGCAGTTATTTCCAGAATCCTCCATGGTGGAACATTTTCTTCGGTCTTATTCAGAAACTCAAATAATAAAGCAGATTAAAATGTGGCTGCTATGGCTTGGATGAGTAAACGTAGCTCAGAGAAATACCATAGTGCACACTTCCTCCATCCTTTCCTTTTTCCCTTCCCAACCTACCTACTTCCTTCCTTCCTTCCTTCCTTCCTTCCCTCTCTCCCTCCTTCTTTCCTTCCTTCCTTCCTTCCTCCCCTCTGTTCCTCACCCCTTGCTTCCTTTCTTCTTTTCTTTCTTTTACTCGAGTTAGTAAAAGCATTTATTTGGCATCTGCTGTGTACCAGACATCACAAATAAAGCTGAGCGGGTTTATTTGCCATGAGATAAAGCAAAACAACATGCAGCAGGGACTCACGAGCTGGTGAGGCAGCATTAGGTTAAAGGGGAGAGAGGCCAGTCCAGGTTTCAGGGAGGAGGCACTTGAAACACGACGGTGTGGAAGAGGATCTTGATGCTGGGCTTTGGGGCTGTCTCCCGTGACCATACAAAGGTGAATAGTGGGTACGTATAATAGCATGGCCTTAAGTAACACCACTTCTGAGCTTCGTGTAAATTGTACTGTGGCTTTTTAAATGGACGTTTAAGTTGAGTAGTGTTAAATAACTGAGGTACAGGTATCTCTGCATATGGTTAACAGTTTTAATATAAGCATTAAAAGAGAAAAGTACCAATTAAAGATAAAATCTTATTTACTTATTCATTCATCTATTCAGCAAATTCAGCAAAGCAGAATGGGAAAAGAAAAGGATGGATAAAGCAATTGGGTGAGTATGGGGTCTCCTCTGTAAAGATAATCAGCCTGGATCAGAACCAAAACAGAAATGTCCTAAGAGCACCATGAAAAACAAAAAATGATGCAATCTCACTACTCCTGATAGAAATATAAAATCCAGGTGAATTTTAAAAAGTATTCTATGTTTTGACATTTATCTGTATGATTGTGTGATATTACTTTGCCTCTGACCAACATACAAGGTAGAAAGTTATAATTGTATGAAAATAATTTTCAGAAATCATTTAGAATTGGGTGTTTGGTGGTTTTCTTTTAAGGATTTCTATCAAGTGTTGGGCTACTGGATAAAAATTTACTTTAGAAAATTTTTTTTATGATGCCCTATTTCATCTAAAAATATTACTGAACAAAAACCTTTTTTTCTGTGCTGGATTTATATTGGTGAAGATAAATTGAGAACTTGTTTCTTTTAATTTTTAGTAAACATGTAGAAAGGAACTAGAAAATATAGACTGTGTTAAGGTACTTTTCAAAGTTTTTCTCATCTTAAAAGTGATATCATATGATTTATTATACAAGATTCAGAAAATATGGGGAAGTAATCAAAAAACTACTCAGTCTTTTTACTCTGGCATACCCATTTCATGCTAGCCTTTTGTCCATGCAGATCTGTGTGTGTTTAATGAAATTCAGCTTGTTCTACCACGTTTTACATCCTGCTTATTCTTTAAAAATATAGTTTTAATCAGCTGTAATATGTCATATATAAGATTACCCCAATGTATTTCATTAGTCATCTTTTTTAGGATATCTAAATGGTTTCCATTATAAATAATGCAGTGACGAATATCTTGCCTATAAAGCTTTGTCCACTTTGAATTTCGTCTTACCATGTTTGGAAACAGAATTACCAAGACGTAGCACCTGAACTCTCAGTTCTCTTGATAATGTAACACTGAAATCTTCTAGTAAGTCACAAAAGTCAAAGTTTTGAGAGGGTAAAAAGAGCAACAACCTGCCACTTTGATAATTTAATAGTAATTTAAAAATCAGATGAGTGTGATTTGAATTACTCATTTCCCATTTGTGACACCTGGTTGGTTTTGTGGTTTACACTTCACAGGTACTCATTTGCAATTGTGGGCATCAATATTACTGACCTGGCGTATAATCTACTGGTGAGCGGAGCTCTAAAAACCCATTTCTACAATATTGCCCCCGAAGCTCCAACATTGTCTCACTTCCAACAGACCTTCTGTAAGTGTCCCACTGCTTAATTATCAATATAGGTTTCTTTTACAGTGGTTCTCAACCTTCCTAATGCCTGGGCCCTTTAATATAGTTCCTCTGGGTCGCGACCCACAGGTTGAGAACTGCTTCTTTAGAACATTCCACACAAAGACTGCAGCTATGAGACCTTTGTGATTTGACTGCTTTGGGAGCCTTGAACTTCCTCCTTTGGTTTTGACCTTGTTTTCTCGTTCTGCATTTGTATTTTCGGGCAGAAATTATTGTGGATTTTCTTTCCCAGCACTTGCACAAAATACAGCGTATCAGTACCTGGTCTGACTTAAGTCATCATGGGTGTTTTTCTTTCTCTATTCTTCATGGCCTAGCATTTGAGAGTGCAGGTTCTGGAGACACCCTCAGTTGACTCCCAGATCTGTGTTTTAGCAGAAATGAAATCTCCAAAAAGAGATTAGAAGATAAAGTCGAAAAACTCTCCTAAGCAGTAGAAGAAAAAGATGTAGATGAAAAACAAAAAAACAAACAAACAAACAAAAAAAAAAGGTTGGGGCAGTGCCTGTGGCTCAGTGAGTAGGGCACTGGCCCCATATACCGAGGGTAGCGGGTTCAAACCCGGCCCCAGCAGAACTGCAACAAAAAAATAGCCAGGCATTGTGGCAGGTGCCTGTAGTCCCAGCTACTTGGGAGGCTGAGGCAAGAGAATCTCCTAAGCCCAGAAGTTGGAGGTTGCTGTGAGCTGTGACACCACAGCACTCTACCCAGGGCAACAAAGTGAGACTCTGTCAGTAAAAAAAAAAAAGGTTGAAAAAGTAAAGGACCCTTCCTGGAAGTCTTATGTTTGAATAATAGAAATGCCAGAAATAGAACAATGAAAACTAAGAAGAAGGGAGGGAATCAAAAAAATGAATCAAGAAAAAATTTCAGAACTGAAGGATGAGTTTTCGTATTTAAAGTAGTAAGCACCAAAATAAAAGATTAATATAGACCCACCAAGATCAATGTCATTATGAAATTTTATGACACTAGAAAGAGATGATCCTGAAAATTTCTAAAGGTGTCACATAAAGAATTGGGAATGAAGATGACTTTGTACTTCTCAACATCAACATTGTATTCTAGAAGGGAGTGGAATAATGTCTTTAAAAATGAAGAGAATTTTTTTAAACTAAGGGGATATGATTTCTGGATTAGAATTCTAACTACCAATTAATTATGGGAATAGAATATAAAGACATTTTTTCAAATGCAAAGTCTTAAATATTTTACTTCCCTATACCTTTATCGGAAAGCTCTGGAAGGGTATGTTTTCACAAAATAAGAAAGTAATCCTGAATGGATAAAGGGGATCTAGAAAACAGAAGTCTTTTCCAGGAAGTAGTGAAGAGAAGATCCAGGAAAAGGGTGAAGGAAAAGCCCGAGATGATATCCGTACAACAGACTGCAAATCTTAAATCGCATTTCAGAAGATCAGGGGGCTCTAGGAGACTCTTTGAAGAATTTGAAATTGACAGAATATCTATCATGTTCAAACACATTGAGTGGACGGGTAAGATCACTCTACGTTCAGTCAACCTAAGACAGGGACCAAACCATGGATGTTTGTATCCCCATGACGGGTAAGACTAAAACTGCAAGAGCAGGCAACCTAAGACAGGGGCTATGTTTTTCCGCCATACAAAAAACAAAAGAGGGAATTGTTGGGCCCTGCCATGTGCCTGAGGCCTAGTGCAACTTC
>CAUYPK010124558.1:0-10345 GCA_963574355.1 Loris lydekkerianus | reverse complement strand
AGATCTCTATAAAGAGACCTTATGAAACTCTAAGAAAAGAAATAGCTGAAAATGTTAACAAATGGAAAAACATACCATGCTCATGCCTGGGAAGAATCAACATTGTCAAAATGTCCATACTACCCAAAGCAATATATAATTTCAACGCAATCCCTATTAAAGCTCCATTGTCATACTTTAAAGAATTTGAAAAAACAATACTTCATTTTATATGGAATCAGAAAAAAACTTGAATAGCTTGACCATGCTTCAAACTAAAATATATCCTTCAATGGGCCTTTGGTATGAGCTTGAGCAAGTGCTAGGGATCATTAGGTCATTCTCTTTGACCTCACCCCTTGTTCAATCAGTAAAATATGTAAGATACTTCATTAGGATCAGAGATGTTTCCCATCTGAGTACTAACAAAGCCTGACCCTGCTTACCTCATAAGATCAGACTAGATTGGGCACGATAATAGACACTGGGAACTTGGAAGAGTATAAGAGTGGGAGGGTGGTAATAGATGACAAATTACTTAATGGGTACAATAGACATTTTTTACACTACAAGCCCAGAATTCACCACTACACAATTTAGCCATGTAACTTGTACCCCTTAAATTCATACCAAAAGTAATAATAATAATATCAAAGATGCATTGAGTTGGGTTGGAAGCCTCTGAAGTTCAAGCCAAAATTCAGTTGGGGTGAACAAGGAATGTGGTAACATAAAGCAAATGTCCAAGGTGTGATCTTATCATAGAAATAATTACCAGAAATTTGGCAATTTCCTTCTTAATTTCGCCTATGACCCAGCTACCATCTAGCATGAGGTTATTTAGTTTCCATGTTTCTGTATGTGTGTGGAGATTCCTGTTGTTACTGAGTTCAACTTTTATTCTGTGGTGGTCTGAGAAAATACAGGAATGATTTCTATTCTTTTAAATTTGCTGAGGTTAGACTTGTGACCTAATATGTGATCAATTTTGGAGGATGATCCATGGGTTGATGAGAAGAATGTGTATTCGGTTTTGTTAGGATGAAATGTTCTATAGATGTCTATTAGATGCAAATGTTGAATGGTTAAGTTTAATTCTAAAATTTCTTTGCTTAGCTTCTTTTTTCAGGATCTATCCAACATTGCCAGAGGAGTGTTAATGTCTACAACAATTATGGTGCTGGGGGGAATCAAATTGCTCATGTCAGTTAGAGTTTCTCTTATAAATTGAGGCGCCTTCTTGTTGGATGTATAGATGTTGATAATTGAATTCTCATCATGTTGAGTGTTGCCCTTAACAAATAAGAAGTGACCATTATTGTCTTTTCTTACTTTGATTGGTTTAAAAGCCTATTGTATCTGTGAATAAAATTGTAACACCTGCTTTTTTCTGATTTCCATTTGCCTGAATTATAGATGACCATCCCTCAGCCTGAGTCAATATTTATCTTTTAATGTAAGGTGCGATTCTTGAATGCAACAGATGCAACAGGGCCTGAGTTTTTGTATCCAGTCAGCCACCCTGTGTCTCTTTAGAGGGCAATGTAAGCCATTCACATTAATTGAGAGTAATGATAAACCCGACCAAGATTTGGGTATCAAGTTTTTCGAAAGTCCAGTGGACATTTTTAATCCTTTTGCCCCTATGGAAGTTAGAATTTGATCAAAAGTTTCTGAGTGATTTTACTTTGGTGGTGGAGGATTGTGTTGTTCATTATGGAGGATAGGTCTGAGAGTTTCCTGAAGGGCTGGTTTAGTTATGGCAAATTTCTTCAACATGTAAATGTCCTTGAAGTATTTAATTTCTCCGGGTCTCGAACTCTTGAGCTTAAGGAATGCATCTGTCTTGGTCTCCCAGAGCGCTAGAGTTATAGCCATGAGTCACGGCACCCAGCCCCAGTTTAGTCTTTTGAAATAAATCTGATTAATTTTAAAAGTGAGTTAAACATTAAGTTAATAAAATGTTCAACTTCTAAATTTGTTAATTTAAAATTTTTTGTCTTAAATGCAGGCTTAAAAATTATTCTAATATCTATTTTAATGGAATTTAAATGTATTTTAATTATTTAAAAATCCCACTCAAGATTCTCAGGATAATTGGGATGATTTCAGCATTTGATGCCCTAACTTGAGGGGTCTCTCGAGTTTTAAATGTGTGTTTTCTTTTTCCTAGAACAGCTGTAAGTCTAATAAACATCAGGAATTTGGGAAAAAGCCACCTTATCATTGTAACCACAAATGAAAATTTGCTTCCCTAGAGACACCTTTAGGTTTACTGTCAGTACCTTAGTTTTTTGTCATGAATTCTGTATCAGAGATTACTGTCATTTTATCATTTTGTAATAGCTAACTTAGTTTTGAGTTTGTGAGCAGAAACAATTTATATTCTGTGTTATAGGAAAAGTAGATTCATGTTTCATATTACTGTATTTTAATGAAAACCTTAAACAGCTGTCTCTTAGTGTATAGCACCTATTTTAAAGGTTTATGTTGTTGATTTTAAAAATAACTGCTCCTTTTTCTATAACTATTTTTTTCTTTCTTTCTTTTTTTTTTTTTTTTTAAGAGACAGAGTCTTACTTTGTCACCCTTGGTAGTGCTGTGGTGTCACAGCTCACAGCAACCTCCAGCTCTTGGGCTTAGGCGATTCTCTTGCCTCAGCCTCCCGAGTAGCTGGGACCACAAGCAACCACCACAAACGCCTGGCTACTTTTTATTGCAGTTTGGCTAGTTCAAGCCCACCACCCTCAGTATGTGGGGCTGGTGCCCTACTCACTGAGTCACAGGCGCTGTCCAACACTGTTTTTCTTTAATTGTAGTACCTTAGACAAAGGACAGAACAGGGCAGAAGGATGAGAGGAAACAATAGTTTTGCCTTCTAAGTCACCTGCTGTTAGATTTAGGGAAAGACAGAAATCAAGTCAATGGGTGGCCTGAGAAAACTGATGGTGACATAGGAAATGTGGCAAGTACCAGGCTATTAATTCAGTGAATGATTTTCTCCATGGATTCAATAATACATTTTGACTTTCCTTGCTCTGCATATCTTATTTTTCTATTTGGGATTTCTCCAACTTCGGAATTGAAAAGAGTTGTCCCCATCTTCTGCTTACTTTTTACTTTATAAACTTTCTGTTTAGGGTAAGAAGATAATTTGCTTTGAGATTTCATTTTGAAAAATCGTGTGTTCAGTAAATTAATTAGGTAGAACTCTAATATATCAGTGCACTAGAAGGTAAAAATTATCCTGCTAATATTTATTCAGAGTATCTTCCACCGAGCTCTGAGGTTTTTTGGAAATGGCTTTGGGGGCAGATTGATAGGTGGGGAGGAAGGACAATACAGAAACACATTTCAGTTCAGAAAACACATTTCATGGTGGGGCGTGGTGGCTCACGCCTGTAATCCTAGCACTGTGGGAGGCTGAGGCAGGTGGATTGCCTGAGTTCACGAGTTTGAGACCAGCCTGAGCCAGAGCAAGACCTCCTCTCTAAAAAAAGTAGCCAGGTGTTATGGTGGGCACCTGTAGTCTCAGCTACTCAGGAACCTGAAACAAGAGAATCTCTTGAGTCTAAGAGTTGAGGTTGCTGTGAGCTGTGACACCATGCCACTCTACCAAGGGTGGCAAAGTGAGACTCTGTCTCAAAAAAAGAAAAGAAAGAAAAAAAAGAAAACACATTTCAGTTTAGTTCAGTTCAATTCAGCCTTCTTTTTTTCTGTCTTATGTATTGAGTTTTCAAAAAATTTTCCTTTTAGAGTGGGTTTCTGTTTGAAGAATAATAAAAGTCCCTTATATGTTACCCCGTCACTCTACAAATGGAGAAATAGATTTAGAGAGAATATGTAACTTCTAGATCTTTGCTCTACTGCATTTTCTATGATGAGAAAATCTGTGATAGGTTTTTTAGAAATGGTGTCCATTTTTCTCTAATTCTTTTTATTTTATTTTTCTTATTAGATTGCATGTTTTATGAGGCCAAGGATTACATTATTGTTTAACTTTATATTCCCAGGTCTTCACCAGCATTAACTAAACACACAATGTATTTCTGTTACATAGGAATAATTATACTGTAGATAAAAGGCTAATAAAGTGGCAATTGAAAACAAATCTATGGGTGAAGTAAGGAAAAGTTAAATTTCTTAGTACTTAACTGCATTTTGAAATGTTTTCAGCAGCCTCTATCGACTGCATTTTTTATTCTTTTGAAGGTAGGTAATTGACAGTGGTGGGAAAACCAGGATTTTTCTCTTAAAGTTAAAATTAGCCATTTTCTCTGCATATTTAGTGGGAAACCATTCCAGCATCCATAGTCTAAAAAGCCACTGATGTTGGTTTTTCAGAAATTGGATATTTAATCTAAAAGGTATAAAATATCAATTTATCTTCTTAAATATTTCCTAAGATTATGCAAAAATAATGTTTAAATAGAGTCTTAGTTAAACAACTTTAACCAACTGGCAGCAAAATGGTCTGGATTTTGCAAGCAAATGTCAGATAATGTAAGCACAATAAGACAAGCTTGAGACACAGATTCAAAGACACACGGTTAGATCAGATTAGGTGATCTCAAGGTAAACAGAGTACGGTAATTGGCTGGTTAAAACAACAATGTGATAGTTAAGCACAAAGAAGAAGAGTAGCCGAATGAGAGGAGAAAATATGGAGAGGAACTTATTAACAGAAAATAAACAAGCAGAAAGAGAAAGGTATCATGGACAGCTATATCTCAGCATTTTATATTAAGTCCGTTTTGTATACAGAAGAGCCATAGACAAATAATTTGTGCAATGTATAAAAAAGAGTAAGCAATAAAGCCTGGGTTTGTAATGAAATAGTGTGTGTCTCTATATGGACAGCACAATGCCTGTTCTCAGAAGAAAGGAGTCTTAATATGGGGAATGTTATTTGTTATTGTTAAATACCTAACCAGAATGGGAAAATAAAATATCTATACTATTTCCAGGCAATAAATGAAGACTATTAGTAGATAATGCTGTATAATCAAATTCAGGTAATTGGCCAAATCTGGTATTCACGCTTTTTATCAAAGTGAAATTTGGGCTGCTTAGTAAAATAAATTATAAACTGCTGCTAATAGAATTTCATAAAAGCCCACAAAGGTCAGAACTTTTAGAGTGATCACTTTAAATGCCTTTGGCTCATTTAGATGTTTGCAGACGAAGGAACTTTCTGTTTTGTTTGTACATCAACATGCTTTGCCTGCTTGTTGCTGTTAGCTTTTAATTTGGTAGAAGCTACCAGCTTAGCTACTGTTTGAATTATAGCTAGATAATAATTAACTTGCACAGAAATTAGAAATTTGATTTGTTTTGGGATGTTTTAGCATGAATTAGCACCACCAAACATTCTACTGGATTGCTTCTATCCCTGATCTTGATTTTGTCTGATGATAGAAAAAAATAATTATGGAATGCTTTCTTATGGCAGTGTGCATGTATTTTTGTTTAATGCATGTTTGTGGTTGATTATTAAATGGCTTATCTTCAGCTGTGTGTTTTTAAGGCCAGCTGGCTTAGTGTCACTAAAGCAAAATTATTGTTCATTTCTAGTGCAACGTTTAACTGTCAAAGAATCAACAAACAATTTGTTCCCAGAGCAGAAGTCTTCTCTGAATTATTTAAGGAGGAAGAAAGAACGGCCTTACATGTTAGATTTGAGCAGTTCTGATTCATCAGGAGTTCTTAGACCAAGACAAACCAGATTAGACAGTCCACTTAGCAATCGTTATGCAGGAGACTGGAGCAGCTGTGGAGAAAACTACTTTTTAAGTACAAGAGAAAACTTAAATGATGTGGATTATGATGATGTCCCTTCAGAAGACAGAGAAAACGGAGAAAATTATAGCAAAATGAGTGGACCAGAAATAGTGATTGAACAGCCACTTCCCATGTCCAAAGAGCGCACATTTCAGACATATTTGACAATGCAGACTATCGAATCTACAATGGATAGAAAAGTCAATCTCAAAGATCTACAAGAAAGTATTGATACTTTGATTGGAAATCTGGAATATGAGCTCAACAAAAATAAGCTTAATATGAGTATTTGAGATTGAGGGTTTTTATTTGATCTTTCGGAATGCCTTAAAGTTTCGGATCTATCTTTCTCACTTTCTTTTCTTACTTATACCTCCCACAGTGATGTTTTTTTATTTTTTTACTCTTGAAATTTTCAGTTCATTTCTAGTAAGTTTGTGATTGAACTAAAAACATCCACTAATACAGTTTTTACTTACTAGAAAATGTTTCTGGGGATAAAGATAACTTGGACTTCTTGGGATATTTTAATAAATCTTGCCAACTCTATGGATATAATTTTTACATGCATTTAGAAGGTTTAGGTTAAGTCATTAGCCCCTCAAGGTTTTTTTTACTTTGTGGGAACTGCTATTCTATAGCTAAGATGTTTCTTTAGAGAAAGGACACTGCTGCTCAGTCTGATTTTCAGTGTGAGTCCTGGTACGATGCAACATCATTTGGTCACATGTCATTTGCAGTGCAAATGCTGCTATAAAAACTTTTTATAAGTAAAAGTAAAAGTATACAAATATTAATGTATTCTGTATTAACATTCAGTAATTATTTAAGTTTATAAGAATTAAATATTTTTATAATCCTGAAATTATGTATATTTATAAGTGCACATATATATAGAAGTATTAGAATGGAGGGAGGGGTTGCCTATAGAATCACATGTATTTTTAAAGTATATATGTCATGAGGCCAAAATCATTAGCTTGTAAATGTCTTTTTCAGGGAAAGGACATTTAAATTAAAGGAGTTACATAAAAACACTGACCAAAACCACTCTAGAAGCATCTGATTGGATATAATAGACGTTATGTTTTCTTGATTCACAGAAAGTCACAATATCGTCTGTGAAAAATCATCTCTTTTTTTTTTTTTTTTTTAAGACAGAGTCTCATCTTGTTGCCCAGGCCAGAGTGTGGTAGCATCAGCCTAGCTCACAGCAACCTCAAACTCCTGGGTTCACCCTTCCAAGTAGCTGGGACTACAGGCACCCACAACAACACTGGGCTTATTTTGTCTGTTTTTAGTAGAGACAGAGTTTAGCTCTTGTCAGGCTGGTCTCCAACTGAGCTAAAGGGATCTTCCACCCCAGCCTCCCAGAGTGGTAAGATTAAAGGTGTGAGCCACCATGCCCAGCCAAAAAGTTATCTTTTAAACTTAAAATTCTCTAATTCCTTGAGGGATTAAGTACCCTAATTCTGCATGGGTAACTTGGGTTAAAAAAACTTAATCTATTCTGTGCATTTTTATATTCTGCTTTAAGTATTTATTTGTAATAGTACATTTATGACACTGACTTTATAATTACCCTCATTTGTTTTTAAAGAAATCATCTTGCCAGTTTATTGCATGTTATTTTTAAAAATTAACTTATTTTGGCTAAATGTATCTAAAAGGTAGTCATTATGGCAATCATAGTGGTGTTTAAAAATGTAATTTTAGAAGCCTTTTTATTAAATCAAAATTTATTTTTTTAACTTTTATACCTAAAGAATGTGTAATTTTAAAATTACAATAAAACTTAAATTACCAGCTTTTAAGATATAGCAGCCATTAAAAAACTGACTTCCCGATGCTTTTCTAAATATTAAAGAACTTAACTATTTCTATGCAATATACATTGGTAAACAGAATACCTTTGTTATTTAATTTGAAAATCCGTTATTAAGAAAGATAACTACAAAAAGATAACTATTTTTATATGAAATTTTCTTTTTTTAAAGCTTTATGTAAAAATTCTGAATACCAAAAGAACATATGTATTGCACAGTCAAAGGAAAGTACTTTTAAATATTTTATAGGAAGACTGATTTACTTTTTTTCCTTTTTGTTTGCTATTTATGTATATTGTATGAATTGAATAAGTTGTTTCAGAAATGTAAAAATTTTATTAAAGTATTGTAACCTTGGTGTCATGCTATTATCATAATGATTTTAAGGATCATTTATTTTAATATTCTTTTTAAACAAAGGTGTTAAAGTATTGGACCATCATGTATTATCTATAAATATATATATTAACATTTATTTGCCTAAAATTTAATTTTCCAGGGTCTGAAATACTTAAGAGCTATGCTTATATTACTATATTATTGTACTATTTTGGATGGGGATAGTTTTAAAGTTCTTTGTTGCACCAGAAGTGCTGAATAAGTTTAAATGTCTTTGCTTTAAATATCCTTTTATTTCAGATCATTTTTGAGTTTTTGTACCTGCTTTTTTATTATTTCCTGGTATCTTTCCACACTGTCTGCTGTCATTCCTTTATGAGCCTGCTAGCTCTCATGCCTTTAATTTTCAAGCAAATGTCTGAATAAAAATTTTATTTAAACAATCCAGAGGGATAGAAAATGGAAAGTGTTTCCCCTGCCACCCACACCAATTTCACTTCTCAGAGGTAATGGCATGTTTCTTCACTTGTCATTTAAGCAGAATATTTCTATTATGAACGATAAGCAATTTATCTCCATTTCTTCGTACCATTTTTGCTGTGTTGTTCTCTGTTTGTTTTCCTGTGTAGCATAATGAATAATCTTTATTTTTGATCCATCGTTTTTAGACAGTCTTTGTTGATTCCCTGCCATTGAAGATGTGACCATCCCACTCACTGCTACCCTTACCTCCTAACTTCCATGCGTTATACTGAGAGATTTTATAATCAGTGTTAATCCATATATAGTATTTTTGGGGACTGTACTTAAGTTCTTTTATGTAGTATATTGACTCTAAAAACTTCAGTCAGTAATTAGGAGTCACACTGAATTACACAAAAGTATTCACAGGCAAACCAGCTGATTTCTTTATTTCAGCGTTTCTAATCATGTCCTTAAGTCTGTGCTGATTTAAGCAGACTGTTCCAAGCAGAAGTCAAATGGATTTTTTTCTTATTAGCCATCAGCTCCTCCGAATCATAACATATGTCATTTGCTTCATGATTGAGTCATGACTTTTACAGATTATTATTATTTTTCCTGGAGTATGTAATTGCCTTTATTTCTTGAAAAGAAGAAGAATCCTTTCCTTACTGTAACTCAGCTCTCCTTTTGGTCATACTGTTGAATTACCAAATTTGTGGAGTGCTTTTAGCTCTCATCCTGGGATTCCTAAAGCTTATTCTTATCTTTTTATTTTTCTTATATCTTCTTCATTATAACCCTAAGATCATTTTATGCTTCTTTTTTTTGAGACAGAGTCTCACTCAGTTGCCCTGCAGTTGAGTGCTGTGGCATCACAGCTTACAGCAATGTCAAACTCTTGGGCTCAAGCAATCCTCTTGCCCCCGCCTCCCAAGTAGCTGGGACTACAGGTACCTGCTACAATGCCTGGCTTTTGTTGCTGTTGTTGACATTTAAAGAATCCTTTAATACTTGGTTCTATAGTCATAATCTTTTTTTTTTTTTTTTTTTTAAATTCTTTGGGATTCATGGAGGGTACAAAGAATTAGGTTAAACTGATTGCATTTGTTGGATAAAAATCTCTCTTAAAATTTTGTTCTGCCTTCCCAGCTGTCTTTTTAGAGACGGGATCTCACTTTTGCTCAGGTTGGTCTCAAACTTGTGAGCTCAAGCAACCCACCTGCTTGGCCTCCAGAGTACTAGGATTACAGGCGTGTGCCACTGTACCTGGTCCCATTTTATGTTGTTTTTGTTTTTTTTATTTTTAAAATTCTTTTATTAAATCATAAACACATAGATGATATATACCTTAATGCATGAAATTACATTTTATTTTATTTATTTTTTGAAGCAGAGCCTCAAGCTGTTGCCCTGGGTAGAGTGCCGTGGTATTACAGCTCACAGCAACCTCCAACTCCTGGGCTCAAGTGATTCTCCTGCCTCAGCCTCCCAAGTAGCTGGGACAACAGGTGCCTGCCACAGTGCCTGGCTATTTTTTGGTTGCAGCCGTCATTGTTTGGCGGGCCTGGGCTGGATTTGAACCCGCCAGCTCAGGTGTATGTGGCTGGCGCCTTAGCCGCTTGAGCCACAGGTGCTGAGCCTATGTTTTGTTTCTTTTAATTGAGATAAAATCTCACTTTGTTGCCCTGGGTAGAGTACTGTGGCGTCATAGCTCACAGCAACCTCCAACTCTTGGGCTCAAGCAATTCTCTTGCCTCAGCCTCCCTAGTAGCTGGGAATTACAGGTGTCTGCCACAACACCTGGCTACTTTTTTTGTTTGTTTGTTCCTTTTTGTTTGTTTAGAAGGCCCTGGCCAGGTTTGAACCCACCCACACCAGAGCATGTGCCTGGTACCCTAACCACTGAGCTATGGGCACCCAGCCCCATTTAATGCTTTGTAACTTTATCAAATTTG
>CAUYPK010124556.1:0-45474 GCA_963574355.1 Loris lydekkerianus | reverse complement strand
TCAACCCATCTAAAGTGTAACTGAATCTGTCATCTCCTGTGGCCCCCGCCCCGGGCGCCCCCCCCGCCCCCCCCCGGCGCCCCCGCCCTCCGCCCAGGGGCGGGCGCGCGCGGCCGCCCCCCCGCCCGCGGCGGGGGCCGCGGGGCCCCGGGGGCGGGGGGGCCGGCCCCCCCCGGGGCGGGGCCACAGGAGATGACAGATTCAGTTACACTTTAGATGGGTTGAGGGCAAGGCCTATGAAACATCATAGGAAGGTCTGGTAGGTAGGTGGCTGCGGGCCTGAGGCTCAGGGAAGAACCGTGGCTGGAGACACTTCTGGTCACCCTGGGGCATGTGCAGAGAAGGGGGCCTAGCCAGGTCATGCCCCAAGGACCCTGAGAGGCATCCAGCGGATATTGGAAAATGGAGAGGGGGGGTAGCAGTGACCTTGGAGAGAAAGATTTTTGTGGAGTGTGGTGAGAACAGAAGCCAGATTGGCGGTGGGTTGAAAAGTCAGTAGGCGGCAAGGAGGTGGACACAGTCAGTGTAGACAGTTCTTTAAAGAAACGTGGTTGTTGGGGAGGAGAGAGACCAGGCAGTGGCTGGAGCGTGACTTGGGGTGAAGGGGAGTTGTCATGAGAGGAAAGGTTCTTGTTGAGCAGGAATCAGTAGCTACAAAGTGGAGAGAGAGGGAGGACAATTCAGCAGGAGCCAGGTAGGCAGGGGAAGTGGAGCCATGTGGAGATCTGCCTTGCCAGGGAAGGGCCGGCTGCCATGGAGTAGCAGGAGGGCAGGGGTAGGGCCATGTGTAAACACAGGCAGTGGGCCCGATGACAGGAAACTAAGGTTCCCCTCTGGTGCCCTCAGTGTCTTTCCCTGAAGAAGGCTCCCCTGCCCAGGACACATAGGAAGTCGCGCAGGGTGGCTTAGATGGCTTATGTGGAGCATGGTCAGTGGTGTTGCCCAAGCATTGGGGCAGAGCAGAGTGGTTGCCAGCTGCTGTGAGGGTCGAGCTAAATGGGATGATGAATTTTGAGTGGTCCCCATTAGGTGTTCAGGTTCAAGAGACAAAACAGTGAATGCATAATTGGGCTTCTGCCAGTCAGGGCTGAGTTAGGGAGTAGGTGAAGTGATGGTCCCTGGTGTCTGAGTAGGAGGGGGAAGATGTGAAGACGGACAGGTAGGAAGTCTGGGGCCTGAGGTCTCAGTGGTCTATAAACAGGAGGAAGAAGGAGGGAAGATAGAAACTGAGGGGTCCAAGAGAGTCAGGTTTGGACTTAAGGAGTCTAGCTGGAGCAGTCCTAGGTGGTGGCAGGTTCAGGGTATGTCCCTGGTTGGGGAGGAGCTACAGTGTGGCAGACAAGGTCCTTGGAGATGGGGGCAATGCAGAACTCAGAGGCCAAGGTACAGTACTCATCCACACTGGTACACTATCAGAAGGAGGAAGCCAGACCTGGGCTGGAAGGGGTGCTGTGAGCTCTGTGCTGGGAGAGTGGTAGAGAAGGAAGAAACTTCACTAGGCAGGCCACAGGGCCCTGGCTGGGCAGGGTGGGCACAGTGGTCCTGGCTGCTACTCCCTGACTCCCCACTGGACTTTCCCATTGCCCTACTACTCCTCTCTCTGTTCTTTCTTCCCAGATTGAAACATCCCAGTTGGAGCCTGAGATTGCTCGGGCCACGAGCAGCCGGACAGTGGTATACAACAAGGGGCTGTGAGTCGTGGCTGGCCGGCCTGGAGACAGAGCACTGTTCCGGGAGTTAGGAACAGGGAAGGGCTGCATCTGCAGGGAGGGGCCAGCTGACCCCAGCAGTCCAGGCTACCTGCAGTGGTAGGGAGACTAATCCATTTACATGTTAACATAGGGAATTCTAACACATTTTCTACAGAAAATAATCAAGTGCATTTCTGGGCCTTATGTGGAGTTGTCAAAACTCCACACAGCACAATTATGTATGAAGCTAAAATGTTGTAGAGTGCTCAATGGGGTAGAATTAAGATCCTTTTATACTTTTTTTTTTTTACTTTTATTATTTATCAGAATCAAGTCTGAGCCTTGGTCATAGCTGACCAGAAGTGGCATGAACAGGTGATGGGAACCAGAGAAGGCCAAAAAGTTGAGTTGGTTTGGTGGCCAGGCTGGTAGATTTAGGTTATTATAGTGGCCAGGCCAGGTGGCTCCCAGGGCTGGAGTGGGGGAAGGACGGGACGTGGTCTGCACATCACAGGATGAACTAGCCATGACTAAGATCCTCAGGAAGTGGCCCAAGGAATCCAAGAGCACTGGATGCTCTGGAAGATTCCATGGGCAGCTGGCCCTGAGCATGGCCAGCACTCATCCATGCCATAGGTGCAAAACCAGTCCCTGTGAGTGAAGCCCAGTAACACTGGAGCTGTGGTCACTCTTTGTGAAAACCTGACTGATTCAAGGCCCCTAGATGACCTCAGGTCCAGGAAGGAGTCCCAAGAAGGAATGATGCTTGGCAGGAACCATGGGCCTGTACTTGGCCTCTGAGAGAAGCTCCTTTTCCAGGCCACAGGCTGGAGGTTTTGGGGCTGAGGGTGGGGCTGGAGCTGGGCTGAGTGCTGTCTGGGAAACCTCTCCAGCTACCAAGGCTGCCTGCCCCTTCCTACCCTTTCTTGAGTAGAGACTGTTTCATGCCAGTGAGTACCAGGGCCAGATCAAAGAGGCAGCATCAACCCTAGGCCCTGGCTCTGGCACTAATGGGCTATGTGACCTTAGACTAGTTCATTCCCTTCTCTGAGCCTCCAAAACCAGGTGATTGGATCAAGGGGTTCCTATTGACTCTTCCTGCTAGAGCTCATCTTTGCCTGCTCTGCTTAGATGCTGGTTACCATAGGCATGTCCCCCATGTTCATGCTGGACTGGGAAAGGGGAAGATCCCTTTGGGAATGGCCAGCAGTTGGCCTGAGTACCTGGACCTTGTCTTTCTTTATGTGAGCCCATAACCCAGGAGCACTTTCCCTTTGCCCTGACATAATCCTTGCAGTTCTGGAGGGAGAAATGGCATGGATGCCTGGGCCTGATGTTTGGCCACATTGCATGCCACTTCTCATTCCTTGCTGCTCGTATCACCCTCCCATTTGTGGGCCAGGAAGGAGGAGGGAGCTGTAAGAGGGCAGCAGAGTCTAGGGTTGGGGTAAGCAGGCAAGCCTCTGTCTGAGAGGTCCAAACAAAGAGGAAACACCAGCCTCAGTGCACCCCTCACCTGACCCCAACTGGAATAGCAGCCCCTGGCATGCAGCCAGCGCCTGGACACCTCCCCCAGTGACTCCATTTTGCTAAAGATTGAGGTGATCACTTTTAAGAAAAGAGCAGTGCAAGTCATAGTCACAGGTGACCTCCCAGCATCTTAGGGCAGGGGTGGTGTGTGAGGTGGGTCTTCTGTGGACACTTAGACCCTGCACCCATGCTGCCCTGGTGCCCACCAGCTGGCTCTGTAGGACACTCGTGAAAGGGCCTAATGTGCCAATGAGGAGCAACCTGCCCACATCTATCTGGAGGAAAGAGGGCATATTCAGCATGAAGGGCAAAACAGCAGGGGGAGAAGGTGCCACCATGTTGGAGGCACAGGTTATTTTGAGCCAATCCCACTATAATGTGAATGTGCCAGTGACTGCTGGGCTGTGCTGGTCTCTAGGCCTGGGCGTGACTAGACCCTCTTGAAAAGCTCACTTTAAGCTCAACCTACCCTCACCTGTCACAGACCTTTACTGTGCACTGTATCTTGGGACCAGAACTGCCTAGCCTGCCCCCACCCCTCTCCAGAAGCCTGACAGAGACAGGCCTTCCCAGCCCCTCTTGGAGTCCTCCCCTATGGCCTCAGCATCTCATAACCTATTTGCTTTGTCCCTGGATGATTTCCATCATACTCCCAAATACAATTTCAGGTGAGCCAAGGGGGCTGCTCCTGTGGGGTTGTAGTGCAAAGGATCCTTATAGCTAAGGGTGATGGTGACAGAGGGAAACAATGGGTCATGCTGCTAAACCCTGGAAAACCCCTAGGGGAAACTTTTGGTCAATACCCATGTCCTACTCTGCTGAGTCAGGGTGGGGCTGGCCCAGCCGATTACAGTGTACACCTGCAAAGGCTCTCCAGCCCTGGAGTCCCTGCTTGACCCTCCTGGGGCACTTCAAACATTCCCTCTTATCTCGGGGATGTTCTCCCAGTTCCAGACTGCAGTCAGAGGGTGTGGGGACCAGAAGCTCGAGATATCCCATTGGTTGCCTAGTCAAGCTGGCTGGTAGACCCCTTGCATGTTGTGACTGTGAGCCAGCTGGGCCTCTGGCCTGGGAGAAGAGCACAGGTCCTGAGAAACAGAAAGGCCAGTGAACAGATTCAAAGGGATCTTCCAGCCTCGGACCAGCGTAAGGCCCTAACACACGCCTTGGCCACTCCCAGGGGACTTTGTAGCATCTTTTTAACCTTCTCAGAAAATGTCTCAATCTATGTGATTTGCATAATACTAATGAGCTGTGGACAATAAATGATGGTTTAAAGCATCAGGGTGTGACTCTGTGAGTTGTTGGGGGGAACGGTGGGTACAGAAACACAGTGGGGAAGAGCTGCCTGCCTGAGGCCTTTGTAGGACAGCACCAAGGAAGGTACAGACCCAAGTGCCAGGCCAGGCCTGCTGGGAGGCCAGAGGGCAAGGGAAAGGCAACGATGAAGACTACATGAGGGCAGAGGGGGTGAAGTGTTGCAGAAAGACCCTGTGAGAGCTATTGTCGAGTGCTTACTTAGATGCCCACCTCAAGGAACTTGAGTAAATGGGCAATTCTGGTTGATTCCCAAGCTGTTTATGTCCACAGGTCTGGGGGGACATTTCTGAACTACCCTGGGCCAGGAGAGGCTTCCTAGCAAGGGCAGGTTTGAGCCAGAGAAGAAAGGTTACTACTTCTGCAGTGTGCGTGGTACTAGCCCTGGGAACTCTGGCCCTTCCTAACTCCTCCACTGTCCCTTAGGGCCAGGACTTGGCCGCCTCCTGAAAGCTCTGGCTCCTCTTCTAGTCAGCTGCCAGAGTCCCTAACTCCACCCCTGCAGAGAGGAATGGGGGCAGCGGGTGGAAAGCCAGCTTGGCCCAGCACAATTCTGTGACTCTTTGGTCACTTCCTTCATTCATCCATTCGGCCAGGCCAGAATCAGATGTTCACTGAGCCCCTTCTCTGTGACACACACTGCTCTAACTGAGCTTTGTTGTCCCTATCTGTAAAATGCCAAGAATAGCATCAGCCACTGGACTGTTGGAAGGATGGAGAAACCAGGTGAGGAATGCACCCTAACTCAACCCTCCCAGGTGTGTGTGTAAAAGGCTGTCTCCCCTCCTGGGCACTGGGCCTCCCTAGAAGAGTGGGACAAGAGAAAGGGAGGGGGAGGGGTCTGTTCTCAACATGATACCTTGGGGTCAGGGGGCTTCTGGTTCCTGGGAAATTCTCTGCTAAGAGCCCCACAGGCCATAGTCCCCATCCGGGGCGGAAATCCTTGACTCTCAGGACAGACACAAATCCCTCCTGGGAGCTGTTTGTTGTTTTTAGCTGGTTTGGGGGCTCAGCTCCTGCCCAGCCCAGAGATCATTAACACTCCAGGAATGTGGCCTCCCCTGCCCCCATCCTCACCTGCCTGGCCTATGGGGGCTTCTCCCTCCCACCCAGGCAATGGTTAGACTGAGCAGCAGAATGCTAGGGGATGAAGACAGTGATGAGTGACCCTTTCCCGACACCCTGGGGACCTGGCCTCATTTTCCAAATGGAGCCTCCCTTAGTCCCCTACAGCTGCTGCTGCTCCTGCCATCTCACCCATCCCCCTGCCTCTGGTTAGCTCTCCTGAACAGGATTGCCTCAGCTCCTCCCCCCAAGGCCTAACCCCCACATGCCCACCCTCCCTGCAGTACCAGGTATCTCTCAGGGCAGTGACCAAAAAATGTTCATTCTCCATCCCCCAACTGAGGCTGCTGCTGGCAGCTTATCTAAGGCCAGAGCCTGTCTCCTTCCCAGCAAGGACACTTCCTCTGAGGCCCCCCTACTCCAGTTCCCTGGACTTCCTGGAAAGTGGAAAGGGAAAGAGAAGCCAGACAAATGGACAGACAGGCAGGCACCTTCCCCTTCCTCGAGCCCCCAGGCAAATCCTGAGGAAGTGAGGAAAGGAAGCTGCCCCAGGCTCTTCCTGTATAAGCACAGCAGAGGGAAGGACTACAACAAAGGCCCTGTACTCTCACAAGAAGCTCAGTGTTGTCAGAGAATAGAGAGCAAGATTGGAGAGGCAGTGCGGCCAGCTGCTGCAGGGCCAAAGGCAGCTGTGGGCCTCCGGAAGCCATAGATAGAGGAATAGGCTCACCTGGCTACATCTGGAAGGTGGAGTAGACCCCATGAGACTGCTGGGGAGACCGGTCAGGGAAGATGGGGCCTGGGACAGTGTGGTGGGGATGAGGACAGAGAAGTTAAGAGATTTAAAGACTTATCAGCCCTCTGAGATTCAGTCTGAGAAGGGGGCGGAGAGAAGTAGAAGAGGACCCTAGTTTCCTGGCTTGGACAGCTGACGAGATGTTAGTGCCATTTCTCTGAGTTAAGGAACAGAGAAGGAAGAATAAGCCTGCAGGGAAAGCTGAGGCATGCTGGTGTGCAAGTTATTAGAAGTGCCTGTGAGATAACCAAGTTGAGATGTCAGGAGACAATCAATTAGGTGTGCAGGAAGGGACTGGAGATGCAGATTTGCATGCTGTCTCTTCAGAGAGAGCACTGTGTAGCTGAAGAAACAGGATATCAGAGTAGGTACGGTGAGAAGAGAAAGCCGTGGGACGGAGCCCTAAGGAACCTCCACCTCTGAGGCCTGGGCAGAGATAGGGAACCCCAAGGACCCTGTGCCACAAAGGGAGGTTAAGGGGCTGAACACGCCCACCCTAAATTCATATGTCACAGTCCTAGTACTCAGGACCTCAGAATGTGCCTGTATTTGGAGATAGGTCTATCAAAGAGGCAATTAAGCTAAAATGAGGGTTTGGGTTTTTTTTTAAGAGACAGAGTCTCACTTTGTTGCCCTTGGTAGAGTGCCGTGGCATCACAACTCACAGCAACCTCCAGCTCTTGGGCTTAGGCAATTCTCTTGCCTCAGCCTCCCGAGTAGCTGGGACTACAGGTGCCCGCCACAATGCCCAGCTATTTTTTGTTGTTGTTACAGTTTGGCCAGGGCTGCATTTGAATCCACCACCCTCGGTATATGGGGCAGGCGCCCTACTTACTGAGCCACAGGCGCTGCCCCAAAATGAGGTTGTTAAGGTAGATTCTAAGCCAATGTGACTGGTGTCCTTATAAGAAGTGGAGATTAAGACATAGGCATGCTAGAGGGAGAAGGCCATGAGAGCATGAAGTCGCCATCCCAAGCCGAGGAGAGAGGAATCAGAAGAAACCTCTGATCACAGCCTCTGGAATTGTGAGAAGCTAAGGTTCTGGTGTCTAAGCCACCCTGTCTGGTGGCTTTGTTATGGCAGCCCTAGCACACTGATACGAGGCGAGGGGAAGATGAGGAAAGCGCAGAGATGAGAGGCTTCATGTAGAAGGAGATGTCCATTACATAAGTGGGCTGAGAGTGGAGGAAAATGAAGATCACGGTGAGTCACTTTTGGGACCTAGAGAACAGGCTCACTGGAGTGTGGTCAGGACAAAGGCCAGATCTCCGTAGGCTGAGAAGGCAGTGGGACTCCCACTGACAGCCAACACAGATAATTCCTTAATGAGGTTTGGCTGTGACATGGTCAGGGAAACACAGCAATGGTGCAAAATGGCATGGAGCTGGGGGAGGTCGTAAGAGGGAGACTCTTGGGTAAGAGTCAGTAGCGATCGTGACATTAGGGGAAGAACTACCCAGAACTGAGACCCTAGGAGGGCAGGTAGAATCTGGCACCCACATTGGGGGTTGGGGTGGGGTGGGCATAGGGTCCTCAGGGTAAGAAGGAAAGAAAGTGGCAGGTGATGGCAGGAGGAAGGGAAGGGCTAGACACAGGCAGTGTGAGGTTGAGGGTAGAAGTCTAGGCTGAAGCTAGTTCTCCTCCCCCCATCTTCCCTGCACCCTTTTCCACCTGCTCTCTGTCTCTGGAGGCTAACTCATGTAGATTCAACTGTCAGGCTTTTGCCTTTGGGAGTCATCAGCAGGAAACTGGAGGACTGAAGGAGAGTAATGCTGGGAGATTTATCCCTCCTGGTCTCTCCTGCCTTCCACGGGCCTCTCTCTACTGAAGGCTGCAGCTCCTGCCTGGGGCCCTCTCCAGCCAGCTGTCTTTGCCAGGTTCTGGTAACTGCTCCAGACTCTTGCCTTTTCAGGTTACAAGGCCACACAAGCTCGCCATTATTACTGGCCCTGGGGTTCTATGATATCCTTTTGTGGTGTGAGTTTCCCAAAATTTGTTCATTGTTCCTGCCTTAAACTCTTGTTGAAGTGCCCTGTCTGAAGGTACCATTTGACTGATGCAAGGTATGAACGAGGGTGAGCTCTCAGCTGAGGCTGGGAGCCCATATATCGAGGGGTGCCATCCTGCACATTTGCTTGATGTCCTCAGACTCAATTGCAAGGGCAGGTGGAAAAGTGGGGTCAAGCAGGCTCGAGATTTTGCCAGGTAGGTGCAACCAAGGACTGGTGCAGCATTTTTCAAACTTTATCTCATGGCACACTTGAACCTATAGTTAAACTTCCGAGGCACACTTAAATTACGTTGATCAAAAAAAGAGTAAAGATAAGAATATACTTACTGTGCTTTGAACTTACATAGAAAAGAATTTGATTAATGATCTTCAAAATTTTCGCAGCACACCTAAGATCCTCTCATGGCACACCAGTTGAAAATCACTGGACTGGTAGAACAGGGCATGTTGGACAGAAAGCAGAGGGGCTGTGACCAGGAGGGCCCCAAAAGGTCCCTCAAAGATGCAGAGGGAAAGGCAAGCAAGTGGGTAGGAAGAACTTGTGGTCTGATAGCAAAGCATGTCTGAATATGTGATGGAGAGAGGGCCCAATTCTGGGCTCTGAAAAGCCCTGAGAGAGGGTGGGAGAAGAGGAGGGGAAGGAGAAGCTGGGGTGCTGGATGAGTTGTCTATGTAGACCCTAAGGTCGAGGGGGGCAGGAAGACCACAAGCTGGTAGCTACCATGTTTGACAAAGGAGGGTGTGTGTCTGATGTGCAGCCCCCACTGCACACGTGCACAACCACACACATGCACAGCCGTACACCCACACACACCCACACAGTCACACGCACACACCCACAGCCCTCCCAGACACTCCAAACACCCTCACACGCACTCACCCTCACACACACCCCAGACAGCAGATGGGGCGCTCGGGTAATTGGTTAAACCTGTTCCGATGTCTGGCTCCGCCTTGGCAGCACCCGTCTGACAGGAAAGCTGGCTGGGCCTGCACCCGCTCAGCCTGCTGGCCGCCCCTTCCTTCCCCTCCCCCTGCATGGCTGCCCTAGAGCAGGAGCTCAAGGAAAGCCCCATGGCCCTGCTGGATCCCTCCCGGGAAGAGCCCAGTTCACCTGGTGAGGCACCAGAACGCCCCACAGGAAGCAGAGTACCTGTGGGAGGTGTTGGTGCAAGCCAAGGGTAGAGATACTAAGAGCACAGGCCATTCTATTGCAAAGGCCATGGACTGGAAAGTTCCATGGACTTGTGTAAAGACCACTCTCTGAAGGTGAGGCATGAGGGTTATGAACAATTCCCCTGTGCTCCCTTTACTTTGGCCAGTACAATTTGGAGTTCCTACAGGTGCTCAGAACACCTCAGCCCATTTAAATCTCCAGGGCCCAGGCCAGTCCAGCAAGGGAAATGGCAGACCAGGCTATCTCAGGGAAGGCCTCACTGAGCAGCTCTTGTGTGCTGAGGATGCTGTGCTGCCAGTGTCCACTATCCTCACCCTTTGCAGGGCCCTGCTCTCCAGGTGGGGGAAGCACAGGGGGAGGGAATGGAGCAGCAGTCCTTGTCTTCTTCCCTTCTCGGCTGCATCTGTGTCTCTTCGAGAGAGACTTTGGTTTGTTCCCTGGAGAGGGCCCAAAAACTCCCAAATTAGCAAACCTGGCAAGCCCACAGCTCAGAAAATAGTTCATCCTGATTCCATGTTTTTCAGGCTCACAGAAGCCTTTATTAATGAAGTCACAACACCAATATTTACCGTCTGCGGGGAGAGGCACAACATGGGGGATGGATGGGACTGTAGCAGGGACTCCCCGCCCCCCCTCGCAGGCCTGGACTAGGAAGATTGGCAGGTTTCCTGGGGTCCTTTTCCAGCCATTTATTTGGATGACAGGGGGTGCTCTGCTGTGATCTTCCTGGACCCCTACCCTCACCAAATGAAACAGGATCTTGAGAGGAATGGCTCACCTATCCCTCTGCGACCCACTGTCTTCCTCTCACCCGCACCCCACCTGTGTGAACATGTGGGAGAGTCACTGTGTGGTTTAAACTGGACTTGCGGGCAGTTAGGACTTTCAAGATGTGAGGGCTACATTCCTGGTTGGTGGATGGGGAGGGCACATTAGGATGGAACAAAGCCCTTTGGTTTCTAGCATTGACTAGACACAAGTGAGGTGGGGAAGAGTAGGGAGAGATGCTAAGAGTTGCCTGGGTCTGTGTTCCCAGCAGAACCACCTTCTATGCTAGGCTCCCTGCCTGTGGCCCAGGGAACAAGGCTGGACCTTTGACATCTTTCCGATGCATTCAGCACTGCTTGAGCACCTGCAGTGCACTCACCGGAATTCCCTGTGGGAAGAACAGCATAAGCAAAGACACAGCACAGGGAAAACCCATGGATGGCTACTCAGGGACAGTGGTGGGTGAGACTGAAGCAGAGGGCACCAAGAGCAAGGCAGGAAAGGCCAAGAGCAGGAAAGAAGAGGGGGCAGAATGAGGGGTTCAGCAAGGGGTAACTCCATTCTATTTATGGAGGGCGTCCTTTGAAGTGGGCCTCATCCTTGACATTTGCAGAAGACTCATTATGTCCCTACTCCCCTCAAAGAAGCAGACCCAGGCCAAGCTGGTGGCAGGAAGAGCCAGGGTGCTATATCAAGGAGATGTGTTGGGAAGCCATTCTAGACTCAGCGGACTAGATAGGAGTGGATGGGACTGGGGAAGAGGAAAAAAGCTCGAGGTAGATTCCTGGGTTTCCTCTACCTTGGAAGAGAGTATGCATGGCTAATGCTGTTTACCAAGGTGGCCGATCCTGGAGAAGAATAGGAGGGGAGCTAAGCCCAGCTGTGCACATGTTGGGTGTGAAGTCTGAGGGGCCCAGGTGCAGCAGGTGGCTGGCTTGCTGGGTCTGCAGCACAGCAGAGGTCAGCTAAAGACAGACCAGGGAGAAAGAGTAGATGTGAACCCCCGGGCAGAGGGCAGAATGAGGACAAAGGAAGAGCAAGGACTGACCTTGGAGTGCACAGAGGTGACGAGGCATAGATCAAACTGAGACGAAGTCAGAGGGGCCAGGGGAGACATTTCAAAGGTACTAAAGTGAAGGCAGAGGAGGCCAGGAGAATCAGGGAGGGATGGTTGTGGATCAGGGAATAGGTGAACACAGATGGGATGTGGCTGAGTTTGGCCACAAGGGGGTGGCCAGTGACTGTGTTTGGTGACTGTCATTAGCATCAGCCGAGTGGTAGAGCAGAGACCAAAGACCAGAGGGTTGGAAAGCACGTGGGAGGGAGGAAATGGAGACAGGTCTGGAATGTCATAAAGGAAAGTCTGTTAGGAGGCAGGAGGAAAGAAACCTTAATATGTGACAAGAAAGACAAATGGACAAACTGAAAGGCAGGTGAACTAAAGAGCTCAGTGGACCTGATCTTGTAGCTCTTTCCCTGCCTGGGGAGGCCCTGAGTGCCCCGGGAAAGGTTGCAGGCTCAGCCTCAAGTCCTTTCTCTAAGCTTTAACTTGCAGGGATTCTCCGAAGATGGATAAGCATCCTGGTGGGGCCAGGACTTAGGGCTGGGACTGTCAGCCTTTGTGGATGGTGTTCCCTTGACTCAGCCCCCAGTACTTCCCTTTCTACTGGTTTCTCCTCAACTGGAGAAGCCCCAGAGTCCCTAATCATAGGGAAACTCCACTTCTGACCCCCGTTGAACCTGGTGGGACCTGATTCCCACACCTCAATATGTTTGGGAAGACCTGGGCTTAGCTCTCCTCAAGACATAGGGTTGTCCTTCCCTATGACCAGCCTCAGTTTCTCCTGCTATGGAGCTGGAGCTACAGGCCAGGGTCCACTAACAAAGGAGAGTATTTAATAAATGGCCCTTGCCCCCCCACCCCCAAGCCCCTCCTCAGGCAACCAAGCCTTGAACACACTTGCTCTCCCAGCCCCCACTGGCCACTAGAGCCAGAATCCACCATCCCAGTTTTCTTGGCTCTGGGGCTGGAGCTGGCTACTCATGTCATTAAGAGAGAGACTTTTATTATCCCATAGGAAAGGGAGACACAAGGGATCACTAAGAACTACAGCAAGTACCTGGAAAATAAATTAAAACAGGAACGCATCAAAACAAAAAAGGAGATAAGAGAAACGGAGAGTGACTGGGAGGCTGCAGTAATGGGCGGCCCACCCAGGCAGGCAAGCTCTCCAAGGAGAAGGCCGAGGGGTCCCAGGCCTCAGCCAGTCCATTTCTTGTCCCTCTGTCAGTGGTGGCCCCAGGCTCCAAGCCCTGTGGGGCCGTGATTCCAGGCCTCCCTGAAGCTGGCCAGGGAGTAGCCAGAGTCCAGCTTGGGCCCACCCAGGGGCCTGACCAGCAGCAAGCAGCACTCTGCCCTCATGGGTTGTGGTTGCCCACCCTAGTCATTGGAGGTGACATCGATGTCCTCCCCGTTGGCCTGCTTCGTGGCGATGCGCCACCGGTTGATGTGGTGGGAGCCCTTCTTCTTCTGCTCAGACTCGGGCCCTTCCTCCTCCAGCTTCTGCCGTTTGTACTTTGTCCTCCGGTTCTGGAACCACACCTTCACCTGGGCCAGGGAGGGGGCACAGATGAGAAACATTCAGGAAGCCCCCAGAGCAGTCACTGGGCCCTCAACACTCAGGCTGAGCTGAGAGCTAGATAGGGAAACAGGCTACACAGGGTCAGGGCTCCCAGGCCGGAGTTCTCTCTTTAGCCAGCTGCCACCTCATGGGTCTGGAGGACTGCTGTTCCAGATGCAAATGCAGTGGGACAGAAAGAGGACCCTGGACGTCAGAAGGAAGGGGTTTTTTGTTTTGTTTGTTTTTGAGACAGGGTCTTGCTCTGCACCTGGTCTAGAGCACCATGGAGTCATCATAGCTGCAACCTTAAACTCCTAGGCTCAAGCAACCCTCCTGCCCCAGCCTCCCAGGTAGCGTGGACTACAGGCTTGCACCACTACACCTGGCTTATTTTTCTATTTTTAGTAGAGACAGGGTCTCACTCTTGCTTGGGCTGGTCTGAAACTCCTGAGTTTAAGCAATCCTCCTGCCTTGGCCTCCCAGAGTGCTAGGATTATAGCATGCTTTTCCTTTACAGGGCACATTTCCTGTCCCTCCCAAACAAAAGGTCATAGAGCTGCTGGGCTTCTTGGCTCTTATGGATACAGCAGAGCAAAGGTGAAGGAGCTCAGGCTCTGGAACCCAGCAGACCTGGGATTTACTAGTTTCTAAAGAAGGGATAATAATTGCTCCTTCACAGGGTTGTTGTGAGCAGTAAATAAAAGACATATAACCTACTGGATGAGTTCTGATGCTCTCCCAGAGGACCTAAAGGGGACACCAACCTCTCAGCTGGCCCCATCCTTTTTGCCATGCCAAGAGTTAGAGTGGACCTGGCTTCATAACCGGGAGGTGTCCACACCAAGAGCAGTGCCTGGGACAGCCAGACCACTCCTAGATTCATGGGAGCCACTGCTGGAGGCTCTAATCTCATACATGATATGTTGGTCTCCTTCCTCATGGGAAATTCCCCTCTCCAATATCAGAGATGGAGCTGTGTAGGCTGGAGCTGGGTAGCTGGGGAGTCTTTGGTCTCTTGGGTAGCAGCTCCTCATGACAGTCTAAAATTCACCAAGAGGCCTCACTCTCCTTGAAGAGACAAGGTCAAGGAGGAAGCAGGTCTGAGACCCCCATCTCGGGACAATGTTCTGTCTTCAGGGGCAGCTCTAGACCTTCTGTCCCCACAGCATGGCTCCATCCAGATGTGGGAACAGGTCACACAAGGAACAGCATGGAGAAACCCCAAGGAACACAGTGAACTCCTATTTGAACACAGTGACACCCCTCCCCCATCTGCGTCTGGCAGTGAGAGCCCTGACAAGAAGAGGGGCAGGATTCAAACAGAGATGGGACAGTCATTCTCTGTGATGAGGGAAGAAGGAAGGGAAGGTACACAATTGTAAGCCCATCTCCTCCAGGAAGCCTCCCCAGACTTAATCCCATTTCTAATCATCTTCTCTTCTCTCCCCTCCTCCAGCATTTGCTCAGTATCCAAGACACGGGCCTTATTGTCCTCTCATGCATGATCTGGGAGGCTCATCCTGGCTCCCTAGCTAGCCCTAGTGTTGTGGACTGGAGAAAGCCTTTGTCTGTCACCTCCACCTATCACCTGCACCTAACTATGTGGTTCTTTACTTGGCCTTGCAGAGTCAGGCCAGACCCAAACCATCTTCAGAGTTGGCAAGAGGAGCCTGGGCTGATCCTTGACCAAGTCCCACATGCGTAGGAGAAATCTTTCTTAGGACACTTGCAGTTTCTTGGACTCTTGCTCCAGAGGACCCCTGGAGGAAGTGATGCTGAGAGGGCAGGGTTACAAGGCATGGATGTTTTCCTGGAAATAATAGCACATTTAAAAGCAAGCTGGTGCTGCCAACTGCAGCTGTGCAGATGGTGCGTGGCAAGGCTGTGGCTGTGGAATAGTGAGGAGCACACTGGTCTTGACAACAGAAGTGATCCATGGGAAGAGCTGGAGGCAGTCCTTGGAGAGACTGCCCAGTCCAGCTTCTACTCCCAGAGATGAGTGGAAAGCATAGGGCTTTGCCGCAAAACCAGGCAGTGGGAGCCAGAAGCAGGCCTGGCATCTGGGCCTTGTGGGTGGTTTCGTGCCCAGGATGTGCCACCCTCACACACCCTTCCCACATATTCCTCTGTCCCCTCCATGGAGCCCACCCACCCAAGGGCTCCTCTTCACGGTCCTTTCTTGCCAGGGCTTTTGCCATACCATCTGCCCTGCCCCTTGATTTTAGAGCACTAAAGTGGGATGTGGACAGCCAGTGATCAGTGCTCACAGAGAAGCCAGTCAGGGACGGGAAAAGTGGCCCAGGAAGAGAGGGGATGCCCAGCCTCAATGGGTGGAGTGAGGGTAAGGGGCTTCTTCTCTCATCTCCAGGTCAGTGTTCAAGTACATAGCCCATGTCTCACCTCAGGGAGGAGGAAAGATGCTCTGAGTACAGGGCTCTGGATTCTGTGGACACAGGGTTGTCTGGACTCTTGGTGGTTATCAGCACAACCATTTGGCAGCCAGGCTAGTCCCTGCCCCCACCCCTGGAGCCTGCTGTGACTATGCCAGCCAGTGGGTGGGTGAGCTCACCCTGCCTCCTGTGTATGACTCAGGGCTGGGGCGTTATTCCTGAGGAGCCCAAATGGGCTGGCCAAGGATGATCACCAGGTGACAGTGGCAACACCAGAGACAGAGGGTCCTTTTTCTACTCTTTTCTCCCTCCCACACATACTCACAAGCCTCCTTGCAGGAAGAGACTGACAACACTGGCCTCTAGTAAGGTGGACCTAACAGGCTGCTCTTATCCAACAACACTGACCCAATGAAGGAAAGTTCTCATGGTGGACTTCACGGACAGGATATGTTTTCAGACTGAGGTAGCTTCCTGGCACACCCAAGTGAAAGGTGATTCTGAATATTTTCTCCATGAAAAATACTGAGGTCAAGGAGGCAGCTCTCTAGAAACAGTGACATAAACCCTCTTTCTCCCTAGAGAGCCTGGCTATCTTCCGGAGAACAGCCTTGGGCTGAGTGTCCAGATGCTGTTTACAAAGCTTGTAATAACAGGGATGCTTATGACTTCATAATATTAGTGAAAAAACCAGGATGCACAGTGTTGGCACAGTGTGATCACAACCACAGAAAAACAAAATCTATGCATGGGGAAAAAAAGACTAGAAGGAAATGTACCCAAAGTATGGGTGACTTCTTTCTTCTACTTTTCTGAATTTTCTTTAATATCTTACTTGTTATCTGCTGATAACAATAGTTATTTTTTACTTGGAAAGAGACTAGGAACTGGACTCTGAGTATAGCAAGAAGTTAAGAGTGGCACCCAAAGACCTCCCCAACCCTGCCAGGTAATGCTGGGGTCATTCCAGAGCCCCTTGCCTAGATGACAGAGGACCTAGAAAGGAACAGGTCATATGATATGGCTTTGGAGCCAGCTGTAGGAGGCTGTTCCTATTCTGCACAAGCCTCCCCACCCCTAACACCAACACACTACTTGCTTCTCTCTAAGCCTCAAAGGCACAGTTGGAATGTTGGCCAGAGGACTCCCTTGCCTAACTCTGACCCCTCTGTGTGGGGAGAGGTCCCTTGTGTTCTCCAAAATCTTTGCCTCACTGAATGTCTCTCAGTTTCTCAGAGAAGCCAGATCTTTCCAAGACTCAGCACTCTTCTGAGTTACCCAACCTGGAATATTCTCCTTAGCTTTCAAGACCCTACTGGATGGTCCTAGATGGGGCCTGCCCTATTGTCTGTCTCTTCTTTCTTAGTGCTTTCCCCTGGTCTCAGGACAGTGACCCCAAATGTGCACTAATGTATTTGTTCACATCTGTCTCCTCACCAGCCTGTGATACTCTAAAGAACCAATGTGGTATGTTAGTTGGCTCTGAAGTCCCAGTGCCCAGCCCAGAGGACATGTTCCATGTCATCCAGCTGGGCATTAGTGAATGAAGGCATGCATGTATTCATGCAACAAGGAATGGATAAAGGAACTAACAAACAAGCAAACTACAGTTCCAGCCAATATTTCAAAGCTAATCATACCGTGCTTCTGAATAATGTGCAATTTTGAATGAACGAATTCTGTATTCTTTCTTTTTCACCACTCTTCAACTGTAGTCCAGCACAAACAGAAAGGACTTTGATGCTGGGACCCTGCACACTTTCAAGTAAATATCTATCCTGACCTCAAAGAGTTCAAATATCCCTATCAAAGTCTGATAACTCTGACATAGTAAGTTCCTCCTTATGTCCCACTGTTATCTCTTCTGCCTTAATTTAAGCAAATCCTCCTGCCATCCTCTGACAAATAGAAAGTCCTTGGAATAGACAGCAGCTTGGAGATATCAATCAATCACCCCTCAGCCTACTATTCTCCCTGCCCCCTCCTCTAGGGAGCCATTTCCTATGGTTTCATCAAGTGAGCTGTTACCACTCCCAAGCTTAATGCCATGCTAAGCTCAACCCTCACCTCCAGCTCCCCATAAACCATAGCCCTAACTCTTCCTGAGCTTTCTTGTCTTGTCTCTCCGCCCATCCTGGACGCTCACCCTCACTCTCAGGGAGATATCACAAAATTTGCCTGCCCCTGCCCCAGGACCACATTCCCATCCTAGCTCCTCACAGAACCCCTCTGATGCCCCTTATCTCCTCCTCACCCACCAGACAGAATGCTTGGAACATAAGAGATACAAATTTCTTAGAGCAAAGCTGAAACTCAGAGAAGGGATGTGTGTGTCACAGAACACACAGTGAGTAACAAAGATCTCTTGATTTTTCCCTAAAATTCAAGTCATTTTTATGTCTCCTTTCATCCATCCAAGGGCAGAACATTCCAAACCAAGAGATTCCCTGGAAGGCTCCTTCCCATGCCTCTGGGGGGAAAATAAAAAAATCCTATAAGCAGGTGACCATACACTCTAGCCTCCCAAGACCTCCCTCTCAGGCTCCAAAATGCTGGCCGGCCTTGACAGCTCCTCCTCTGTCTTAATGTGCCTGCCTCGACCCCTCTCTTTCCTTTCCTCCAACCTAGAATACTAGGAATCTCTCTAAGCCTTCCAAGTCTGAGATCTCCTGGAAACTTTCTGCCCAAGATTGCCCTTCATCTCCTTTAGCCCACAGCAGTGACCTCAAGGGGAGCCCAGTAACTTTTCTTGTGCATGTTCTGCAAATGTGTGTGCATGCTTTGCATTGAGCCTGCCCCACTAAATGAGAAATCTCCAAAGCCAAGGACCACCTTTCTGTGCTCTTTTCCCTTACAGCTCAGCTAAGCTCAAGGCAAGGTCAAGAAACACCAGTTAATCTGTTCAGAACAAGAAGGGCAGCTGGAAATAGTGATCAATTGATCATCCTGAAGTAGTCAGATGCTTTCTCTCACTACCCCCTATAACTTACTACCCCCTACATCTAATATATACCTATGGTTTGTGTATCACATGACCTTTGGGCATTAATCACACTAAACCCATATGTGCTCCACATTGTGGGCACACACATTACATATACCTGCTATACACACTCATCAGACTTGCTTGGATCTGAGCCAGGCCTAGGTCTGCCCACCCAGCCACCAGGACTGAGCCTTAGACAGTTGCCTCCCTGGTCATACTTAAAGGCTGGGCCATAGCAGTGAGGAACAAATAATTAGAAATAGAAGGGAGACCCAGGGCCCCTCCCTCTACCTCCAAGAGTGACCCACTGGCCATCCCAGCATAAATATCCCATGCTCAGCCAAGATCAACCAAGTAACTTAGGCTGCCTACCTCCCAGCACCTCATGCTGAAGCCTTTGGAGTACAGACACCCCCAAGCTCACCCACACATGGGTATGCTTAACCTTCCTAGAAGATTTATACAGAAACTGGTGTTTGTATTATCTAAATCAATAATCAGCTGTGAAAGTGCAAGAAAAAATAGAAGGAAAGGGACAAGGAGACTCCAGTGAAAGCAGAGACCAAGGGGGATGATTGATAATGTTAGTATTTCTTTGGGTGGCATCAAGAGAAACCTGCTCATTTGGTCATGTTTATTGAGTATCTACTTCATGCTGGGCACTGAGGTGAACCCTGGGGAGAAATAGGCATAGCCTCTGCTTCCCTGAGCTTAGGTACTCAGAGAGCTGTTCTTAAAAACATTTTCCTGGGCCCCCTCTTATACCTCTGGAGAGAATTTCCTGGGAAGGCATAGGAATCTGTATTTGAAGATCTCCGTGAGAGATGGGTGCATTTGATCTATAGATTGACCTTGGGACATGGCAGATATTTAAACAAGTAATAACAGCAAAGTCCAAAGTTTATAGTGATGGGTCGGGGATATACCATGATCTCAGAGAGTATGAAGGATGGATTATGTAGAAAACACAGAGAGGTAGAATACAGATGAGCCACAGAAACTCAGGACTGGAAAGAAATCTGGGATTCATGCCATTCAACCTCACAGATAAAGCACCTGAGGCCCAGAAAGAAGAGGAGACAAAGCCAGAGCCAGCAAGATAATAGAAAACCATTAACAAACAAATGAATAAACTATCTGCTAAATATAAACTAAATAGCTCTATAGAGGTGGAAATTTGAGATGAATGGTGGACAAATAGATAAAACAAATAGATGATAAAGAAATAATCAACAGATGGATAAATAGGATTTATTGTTAAGAAGAACATATACTTAATAGAAAATAGGAAATATAAATGAACCAATTTTGCGGGAGGCGATTTAATGAAAGCAGACAGAAGTAGATAGCTAGATATAGAACAGCTATGTAAAAGTTTTTTTTAAAAAACAACTATCTGTGAGGGACAGATTAGAGAGGTCTGAGAGTCAAATCTAGACACTGGCAGTATAAATACATGGCATGGGCCCTACTGGAGTAACTGATGCCTGCCAAGTAGCTGACAGCTGGACATGACAGGTAAGCTTGCCTGGTAAACATGGAGAAGTGGATACTTAGTTAATTGTATGAGTCCAAGTGATATGAGAAGAACAGAAAGACAAATCTGATGATGGAAACATGATGTGGCAGGAAGAACACTGGACTAAGAGGAAACCCAGGTTTGGATCTTATTGTATCACTAGCTTGACATATTACTAAAACAAAGGGAAGGTAAGAGGCTGGGGATAGGAATTAATATTATTCAAGAATCTATTTTCTAGATGAGGAAACTAGAGCTCAGGAAAGTTGAGTAACTTGCCCAGGTTCACACAGCCAGTAAGCAGGGAAGCAGGAATTTGAAATCACCTTTGCCTGACTAAGAAGCTCTGTCTATCTCTCTCCTTGCCTGGAAAGAGAGTCCCCCTTCCTGAGGTTCAAACCTCCCATAGTTCTTTTTGCTCTTGTTCCATATGCAAAAGCAGCTTACTTACAGATGCAACAATTTAGCCCTGAGTTTTCATTTTTAAGGACATTGGATATATTACATGATTCTATGTGGTTCTGTATATGTATGAAACATCTCATAACAAAAATGAAAGAAACAATCCATTTACTAACTGGCATTGTTAGCAACAAATATTGACAGGCAGCTAGATTTGATTTGGAAGAAAGTTAATTAAAAATGCTCTCACTGAGCTTAAAAACTGGAAGTTTAAAAACAATGACATTATTTCAACAAGTGTTAATCTGTGGGTGGTGGGATTATAAACCGTTTTTGTTTTCTTACACTTCTGCAATTGAAATTTAATAAATATTACTTTTTAAATGAAGTTAATTATAAACACCATTCCGAAATTGACACCTTGTTTTAAACAATAATTTTAAAACAGTTTGCCAGGAGGGAAAAGGGGTGTTATTTTTCTAATTTATTTTAATGTATCTTTCTTTAAAACGTTTTTAAAATTAACTCTGTTGTTTTGCAAGCTTTTTCTCTGAAGTTATAACAGCCCAACTAGCAAATCTGAAGATGTAGGGGTCCTGCCATGGCACACATTAATTGTTAAGTGGGGCATCTGACAGATATGACTGCAATAGATGGCAAAATGCAACAAGCACTTTGAGGTCGGCCACAGGGAACTGGGAATGCAGTTGGGATCTTGATTCCTCCACTGGCTCCCTTCCTACCTTCCCTGATAATGGGAGGCCAGGCCATCTCACTGGCTGGGACTGATGAAGGGATGTTGGCATAGCAGGGGCAGAGGCCTGGAGGGAAGGGTCGGGAAAGTGAGATGTCAGCGGGGAGCGAGCTGCTGGGGGGCACGAGCAGAGCTGACCTCTTGAAGTAGTAAATCCTGAAGCTGGGAAGGAGGTAAGGCCCATCCACACACCGAAATCTGCCTCCAGGGCAGCAGCTGGGCGGAGGGTCTCTCAACCACTCCAACATGCTAGCCCAGACTGGGTGGACCAAGAGCTTAGGAAGAGCTTCCAGGCAGCATTTATTTACAGCAACGTCTTTACCTACAACGCACCCAAATCTGCCTCTCTATAACTTTCATCTGATTCTTTAGTTTTTTTCCTTAAATTCATTATCAATTACAAAAATACTAAATGATAATTATAATTTCACCCAGTTCAAGTCCCCACACCATCGGAATTTATTGCCTCCCCACTGGACAGCCCTTCCAGTAATTGAGAACAGCCCCTGAGCGCCCAGGGTCCACTTTTCCCACCATGCCCAGGCCACTCAAGTGCTCTCCACGCATGCACCATGATTTTCAGGGCCCTCCCAGCTGATATGAGGTGCCACCCTTGGACCCCAAGCAGGCGCTGGCCACTCTCTGGCTGATAGTCTGAAGACACCTGGGCTTTCTCCCCTCACTACACACGCTGGAGGGGAGCCGAGGCCTCTGCCAGCTTTGCCCAGGGGCAGCTGCGATTCCAGGGCGGGAAAGGCCAGGTCACTCTCCAGCACAGTGGCCGGAGGGGGCTGCAGCAATCTCAGAGCTGAGTCGCTCCAGCGGACACCGGGCTGCCCCTTGCTGCCAGCTCCGCTCCCGAGGCCGCCCACTGTTTCCAGGCAGGCTGGCCCCCTTCTGAGGGGCTTTGGGAGCCGGACCCTGACCGCACTATATTTACTCTGCCTCCTGCTGGGTCCTTAGTGCTTGACAAAAATCTTTGGGCCTCAGTAGGCTGAACACTGTGGGAGGGAAGGGGCTCTAAAGACCGGCTTTGCGGAGCCCGCGGAGAGTTGGAAACTTCTGGAACCCCCAAAAGACAGAGAACTCGGGCAGGGCCGGGGAAGGCTCAGGGCCGCTCCAGCACCCGCCCGCCGTCACCTCCACCAGGGCGCGGGGCGCAGCGGAGGCGCGGGGCAGGCCGGGCGTGATGATTACCTGCGTCTCCGAGAGGCTAAGGCTGCCGGCCAGCTGCTTCCGCTCGGCGCCCACCACGTAGTGGTTCTTCTCGAAGGCGCGCTCCAGCCGCAGCAGCTGCGAGGGCGAGAAGGCCGTGCGGATCCGCTTGGGTTTGCGCGCGAAGGGGCCGTGCAGAAGCAGCCCGTCCTGGGGCACGTCGCTCGCTGTGGCCCCACCGCCGACGGCAACACACACAGGTACAGACAGAGAGAAGGGCGCGGTGAGCCTCAGTCCGGCCAAGGTTGGCCTCCCACCCGGCTCCTGTACAGCCTGTCCTTGACCGCTTCTCCACCTTCTCCGTTCCTTCACACACACACACACACACACACACACACACACACACACACACACACACGACTTCTGCCCCTGCCTTTACCACCCTTTCCCTAGTCCACCCCTTTCCCCAACAACACCTCCCCATAGTCTTGAGAGCTACCCGGCCAGCCGAGGAATCACAGCGCTGTAGATCACTGTGGGGCCAAGAGGTGTGTCCTGGCCTGGTGAGGAGCCAACTGGACCCAAATCCACACTGGCAGAAGCCTCTGAAGAGGCCAAGGGATGGTAAAAGTGCCTTGGCTCTCTTAACCGCCCTTTCCCAGGGGGTATGTCCCCACCACTGGCCCCAGCGATTTGCTTTTAAGTAACAGGTCAGAAGCATCTCTCAAAGAGCAACAGAAGTAGAGGCAGATCTGGGTGTCAGGAAGGTGATAAGAGGAGCAGCCAGGCTGTTGGGCACAGCCTCACCAGACACAGATTCAGGAACCAAAAAGTACCCAGGGAGCAGTCCCTTCACACCTGCTCAAACCAATCTTTCACCAAAATGCTTGAAATGCTTGGGGTACTAACCTATTGAAAATTTCTGCCAACAGGCCCAGCTCTACCTCGCCAGAGGTAAAAATAGGCCAGTGGCTAGGTCAATAGTGCAGGTAGCCCCTAGAGGTCCAAGGTCAGGCTACATCTTCTCTTTCCCAACCTTCCCAACCTCTGGGGTACCCCCAACACCACCTGCCGGAGAGTCTTAATGCCCTCTATGGTGGGCATTTAGGTGCTTCATCCCTAAATAGTCTCGTGCTAAAGAAACGTGTATAAACATCTAGATGTCATCTTTCTAATATATATAGCTATAGATACATTTGTTTCTGCATGGGCATGTGTAAATATAAGTTCCAGCTTCCATACTGTCTTTCCCTCCCATCTACTGTACAGGATTTTCAGAGTGTGACTGTCCTTTAGCAAATGATGGCCACCGTGGGGACTCAGCTACCACATGCAAGAGGAAGGACTAACCCCAGACTGGATGAAGCTGGGATGGGAGGTGATAGTAAGAAACTAGAAAAGCCAAAACAAGCTTCCACCCACTGTCTCAACGAACCCCCCACTAGACCCTCACACAATCTCTAGCTTTACTGCACATTGTAATAGACTGGAAACAGGCGCTGACAACATCACCCATGGATTCTCATGCAAGGGTACATAACAGTCCTCCTGACCCAACAATAACACAGCCCTAGATGGAATGTTTTGACAGAATTAGCTGTTAAGATCAACTGATCCAATTAATTTCTTCAGAGATGGCCACTGGTTTGACTCAATTTGACCTGTTGTTTTGCTCTTGAGACAATTATCTGGATAATTCAGTTGTAATCTCCTATCTCTGAAAACATCTATTAGGTAAAGCAAAAGCATGTAATTGGGATGTTGTTGCTAAACTTCTCCAAGTAACTGTTCTTGTCCCTCTACTTGTGGAAACTGCTTGGCTATAACTTCTCCAAGTCTCTGTACTTTGGACACCTTAGTAGGCCAACTTTATCGCTGGAGTTTTCTGAGAAACAGGGTTGCCTAGAATTGAGGGGCTTATGCTTCAGTGGAGACTTAAGTCACTAACCTCCAGTCAGCTTACTATCCATTTCAAATGGCTGAATCTTCAATGCCACAAAAGGGGTTAGGATCATATCACAGGGAGATGGAGGAGGGACAGCCTGTCCACTGCCATTCAAAGTGAGGGAAGGCCCAAGGCCCTCAGGCCTGACTGAAGGAAAAGAAGTTTAACCACGCGTGGTAGAGGGGATAGGTGTTCAGGGGGTGTGGTCTGGCAGGAAGGGGTAAGTGGCAGAGAATTGAGGAGCTGCTGGGGGGTAGACAAGGAGAACTGAAGTCTCTTGGGTGGGGGCCAGTGTGGTAGGCCAGGGAAAGGGTGGGAAGCAAGTGCTTCTTACTGATGTTAAAATAAATTGCTTCAAAAGCCAACATCATTATTCTGAGCCTCAGTTAAATCCCAACAGTGGTTTCCTCTGGACAAATGAACCAGAGGAAAAGAGGAAGCCTAGTCCATTCTAGCATTTACCTGGGCTAGGTTGGCCAAAAGTGTGGCTGCAATGTAGGAAGGCCCCACAGGTGTGTGTGAGTGGGATGCAGACATGTGAAGGGAATGTGTGGCTGAGAAAGCAGAACTGCAGCCTGCCCCAGTGTGTGTGACTTAAACTGGCTGTTTTGTGATTCTGTGGTATGTGTCAGTGACCTATGTGGTGGAGTCCTCTGTTTATCTTTATAAACCAAGAGTGGAGCATGAAAGCAAGAGCTTCCGTCCTGACCTATATGCTCCTTTGCCTCAAGTCTGGCTATTTTAGGAGAATGCTAGATGGTTTGTGGTCTATCCCACAAACCACTGAGACACTGGCTCCAGTTCGTTATAAAGTCCTGTTATGGTGGACAGCATGTATCCTATAGTCTATGCCCTGTGCAAAAACATAGATGTCTTCTAACCCAATGCTGAAGAAATAGGGGGCTGGAAAATTCTTAAAGCTGCTGAGAAATCACGACAGGTTACTTGATTCTAAAAGAATCAGTACTTTTCCCTGTAAGAAAGAGGATGTTTAGTACAAAGCTAACCATCCTGAGAAATGGATCAATTGCTACATGTGTCTATAAGAACAAGGGTGGTACCTTAGGTGACTATGTACTTGAACCTCTCTGACCTGTGGAGAGTGAGCCTGAACCACCACTGCTGCAGCTTTACTTTCCCTTGACTGGACCACAATATCAGAACAAACTTGGGGTTGGGGTGCTGCCTGTTTAGACACAGTAACTCTAGGCTGTGAGGAAAGGCTGCCACTTCCAACTAGGACAGGTGGAAAAGTGGAAAAAGACTGGCATATCTTTCTCTGGAGCTAAGACTGAACATTCCTCCGCGCCCTTGTCCTTCCCACCTCTCCGATTTTTCTACAGCCTCTCTCAGCAGGCCTCTTCAAAGCAGTGTCTGGGAAATAGCATCAGAGACTCTTCGGAATGGGGCGGCTGGAGGTGGGGGCTAGGGATCCAAAGCAACCCGGGATCGCGCTGCTGTCCCCGCTAGAGAGGCTGCTGCCGGCCAGGGCATCCGCGGGATTGCGAGGCGGAAGGGCCTGGGGGTAGGACCGGGAGAAGGAAGGCAGGCTGCCGAGATAACTTCAATCCTCCTTCTCCTGTCCGAACAAAGGCGCCCTTTGAAGCACCTGCCCAGTGTAGTGAGGTGTCCGGGAGAGCTGAGTCTCCGCAACCCCCTCCCAGCGTTGCTCTCGGGCCCAGAAAGTTCCTGATCTTCAGAAAGTAACACTGAAATAGGGCCATCTCTGAGTTTTAGCCAGTTCCTACTCTTCGGGCTTCGAGACAGTCCCAGAGCTTCGGGGTCCAGACCATTTCTCATTCGCTTTTCCTCTTCCACCGCCTAGCTTAGTGGAGAAGACGCTTCCCCGCGCGCCGGGACCGCGCTGCAGACCGGTGCTGCGCACAGAACGCAGACATGTTCCTTTTCGTTCATGTAGGGTTTCGTTTCTTGCATTAAAACGGGGCCGAAATGAGCATCGCAGAGACCCGGTTCTCTAGAAAACGCGGCGCGGGACGGCTCAGCTCCTAGCCCCGAGCCTCGGCCGCGACCAGAGGGCGCAGAGCAGCGGGGCGCGCATCGGTCTTCCGCGACAACGGTGGTGGGCCCCAAAGCCACAGCGTCTTAGGGTTCAGAAAGTCCTCCAGCGCCCAACGGATTTCCGGGTCCGAGAATGCGGCCACGCTTGGCTCCATCTGCGCGTCTAGACACTTCTTGAGAGAAAAATCCAACCGTTTTGTGCAACTTGACAACGTAACTCGCTGGGACTGATGGCTCGGAGAGTGGCGGCAATTTTCGAGAGGGTTTTGCGCAGGATTTATCCAGCCTCGCCTAGCCAAGGACGCTTAAAATCGGAGCTGGATCTCTCCCCAGGCGCCTACGGTTCTTTGTGCCTGGAGATGTGAACCATGGCGCGCAGCCGTGGGGCGTTGGATCAGAAGCCAGCCGAGGCCACCTTCGGACTAGCTGAACCTCTAGAGACCAAAGAACTTAGACTAGGCTCTGTCCTCCCCTCTGAGGACTGTCCTCCACCAGCCTCCAACCCGCTGGCCCCTCCACCGCTCCGGCCCGCGGGCTCATAAACCGCCACAACTCCAACCTGGCCCATGGGCGCCAGGTTGTAAGAGCCAGACTGAGGATTGAGCCCACAGACGAAAGGGATAGTTGGCTCTATTTTAAATAAAACCTCATTTTATCAGTAAACATTGATTTTAAGTGAAAGGAACCCTTGACTAAGCGACAGACATCGCACGCATTTTTTTCCCCTGGATTTGGATTTGGGCACATCCTTGAAATCCCTGGAGAAGACTAGTCTGCTTACAAAAATTCTTGTTCAAGTAATTACATTCTCTGGTTTTGTGGGGTCAGTGTCTATTGGCCAGGTGGGACTGAGAAAATGGTCTGACAAATCGGGATCCCGGAAAGTGCCACTCTGTGATAGTCAAGCGTCTCTAGCCAAAGCCTCAAAAGCCCATTTTTAAAATTATCTAAATAATTTACCAAGCAGCTAACTGTGTGGAAGAAGTTTAGTGTCACATTAGTTCCAGGAGCTGAGGCTCCAGCCATGTTCTTTTCATTTGTTTCACTAAAAACCGGGTTACCTAGTACTGAGCCGTGAAACTTACAAGGTTAGGGGCCGGTCTACACTAACAAAATAAAACTAGAAGCTAAATCACTTACTGTACAAATCAAGGCCACTCTTCCAACAAACTCCAACAAATTTCAAGAAAGAAAACGAACTCCAACAAATGCAACTCTCTTTTCTTAGGGAAAGTCAGATAATTGAAGAGAGAGAGAGAGAGAAAAAGAGAGAGAGGCCAGCGGGGGATCTTCATTAGCAAACACATGCCGGTGCAGACTTGGGAGCTCGGACTGGCTGCCTACGACCTTAAAAGCCCTGTGCCCCCGCCCCCTGTCCGGGTAGACTGTGTCGTTGGTCCCCCATCAACCGGTTGGGCTCCTGGTGGCGTCAAGCAGTGGAGAACGCCAGTTTGCTTATTGCAAACCTTCCCCATCTTGGGTCGGAGAGACACGTGTGATTCGGAGAAGTCGGGCCAAGGCTGCTGAGAAACATCCCAAGACAGCGGAGCACTCCACGCTGAACATTAACTCTCCGGTTCACCCTGCCTCCTACCCCTGCTTCCCACAGAGCAGGGGCAAGCAGATGGACTTTCCCCTGCCCGGACACACCAGGAAGGGCTGATCCCTGGGAGATGGTGGTGGACGGGCGAGCGAAGTACTGTATCTGGTCTAGCCGGGGCGACGGGAGAGCGGCTGGAGCTGCACTCTGAGCGATTACTAGCTCAGTCGGGAAAGAGACGAAGGCAGGCCGTGGGGAGGGCCAGGAGAGGCCCCCAGAATGCGCCTGGGCTTGGCGTCCGGACAGGCATCGTTTCTACAAAAGCCTGGAGGTCCCAACCTGGCTCCCTGGGAGGGAGACCTATGCTGCAGAGGCACGGCTCTCCCCAGCTTGGGAATCGACCGGTAGCCTTCTCAGCAACAACTTCTGAACCGCCCTGCGCGCCCCCGAGCCTCCCCCGCGTCGCCACAGCGCGGGCGCCGACCGTCCGCCTCGGCGGGCACAGCGTGGGCACTCACCCTGGAAGCGGTGGCCGAAGAAGCGGTTCCGCAGGACCCAGGGGTAGAAGTGGAGAGGGTCCCGGTGCTGGGCGCCGAAGAAAGAGTGCGGGGGCTGCAGTGGGGAGGCGCCCAGCTGGTGCGCCGGGTGCATGGTCAGCGCAGGATGGTTCATGGCTTCGGGGAACACGAGCTCTGGCCCACCGTACAACGAGCGGCCGGCGCCTGCGGCGGCTGCAGCAGGGAAGCCACTCACGAAGGCCGCCTCGGCCGCGCTGGGGTGAGGGTAGTTGAGCGCTGTGGGCCGGAGCGGTTCCTCGGAGGCGGCCGCCGCCAGGGGATGGGAGCCCGCGCCCCCGCCGCCAGTGCCACCTCCGGTGCCGCCGTCCTTGGCTACCAAGGACTCTATGGTGAAGCCGCGCTTGGCCGCGGGCTGGAACATGGTCGCAGCCGCCGTAGCTGTCTTAGGCAGCCGGGCTCTGGGGAGCGCTCCGCGTCCTGGCGCCGCCGCCGTGCGGGGTGTGCACCCAGCCAGGCACATGCACACACACCCGCACCCTTCACCTCCCCCGCCCGCCCGCTCGCTAGCTCTCGGCCCCCGCGGGCGAGCCAGGCGCGGAGCGGCGAGGGGTGTGTGAGCTAGCGAGCGCGGTGTCGGGCCACCGCGCACAGCCGGGCGCGTCGGCTGCTACGGCGGAGCGAGCAGCTCCCGGCGCCGGCACCGGTGACGGTTCTTTGAGCTGATGTGTGCTGCCTCTACGGCCGGAGGGCTGAGCCCAGCTCCCACCCTCCAAGTCCCACCGGGACGGACCCCAGCCCCGGGTCCTCCTAGCACTGCCCTACAGGGTCTTGGCTACAAGGCGCTGTGAGGCGCGAGTTAGCCGGCACCTGCCCCGCGCTCGCCCATTGGCCGCCGCTCACCTGCCCCAAGGTGGGGGGCGGGGCGGGGCGGGGCGAGGGACGGCGGGTAGGGATGGAACCCGCAGTCGGAGGCAAAAGCAGGACTGGAACATTTGCCGGGAGATCTAGGCCTCTTGCCCGCCCGCCACTGGCTGCTTCTCCCAACTCTGCCCTTAGCTGAGTCTGGTGGCTGCCGCTGCCCTCTCAGTCTACTCGGGAGCTAAAGAAGGCGTCGGAAGGGCCTGGTGCTTGGGGACAAACTCCAACTCACCCTCCAAGGTGTGTAATTCAGTTGAACTCTCCCATTTGTCCCAGGATGTTGTTTCCGTTCTTATAGAACTTGGATCCCAGGGTGGGTATTTGGGGTCTAATAAATAGGTTCTACAGAGAACCAGCTCCCTACTCCCCTGGCCTCTGGGACCCTCTCACTCACCCACCTTCTGTCCCCTGGGCCGCGGACTGACGGTGTGGCCTCGTTCCTGACCTTTCGCATTTTCTGGATGTCTTGGGGGACAGCTCCGTAAAGGGGACACTTTTTTGTTTCCCCCATAAGGGGCCAGGCGAGGTGCCGCGTGGGAGAAGCCTCCGGACTGGTTACCCCAAGCCTTCAAGCTGCAGTTTAGGACTCCCAGGCAGCTTGGTCGCCCAGCCACAGAGCGGCGGCCGGTTCCGAACAGAGGCCTCAGCGCAGAGCAACTTCCTCGCCTTCTCTGGCTGTAGGGCTCAAGTGTCCGCAGGCTGGGCCAGCCTAGGGCCTCGAAGACATTGTCCCTTAAATTGGAGCTTGTCAAGTAGCTCGAGCTCGTCGCAGAACAGACACGCCCGCGGAAACGCATTGGTAGTCTGACCTCCCTCGACCTCGCCTTCCACCCGCGATCGGCTTAGGCACTACTTCCCCGGGTGAGAGGGCGGTTGGCAATGAGAACCAGCACTCTGCAAACTTTCCACCCAGACCTTCCAGGCCGCAGGAAACCCAGAGCAGAGGCCCAGGAGGGCGCTGGGCGGTGATGGGGAGGCTGGGACCTGGCCCTGGCCCGGGCTCTGGACCTTGCTAGCGAGACTGCAGAGAGTTCCACTTCCTCGACGCTGCCCAGGTCAATCCTAGAGTCTGAAGCGCAGTCCAGGCGCACAGATCCGGCTGGGCCTCTGGCGCCCAGAATCCAAGAGGTCTGCGCGCCCCCTAACTCTGCGGGGACTCCAGGCCAGGTCTTGGCAGTGGCCCGCCTAGGCGCCTGGAGCCTTAGTCCGAGAGAGCGCTCCAGGCGCCCTTGCAGCCACAAAGCGGGTTAAAGTCTATTTTCCACTCCACTGCTCAGAAAAGCCCCCTTGCGCCGACGCCGTTCCGGCCCCCTTGGGTGAGGTGGGGAGGGGGTGTCGAGAGGCGCTGAGACTAGGCGACCGCACCCAGCAGTCTTTCACGCCCTGGGAAACCCAGAGCCTGGCACCGCGGAGGCGTCCCAGAAACACCTTCGGAACAAATCGTTACAGAATCCGTGGCGAGCGCCTAGTCTCTTTCTTTGGCTCTCCGGATCTTTCTGGTTCTGTGTGGTGGGCTCCTTCTCTCTCCCGTTTCCGTCTCAGGCTCTCTATTTTCCCCCTCTTGCCTCACTGCTCTCCTCTCGACTTTTTCTTCCTTTTATTTCTTCCGCCTCCTCTTTTCCCCACCCTCAGTCTTGGAAAGGGGAAGCGCGGCCGAGTGGGGGACAAGGGCCCTACAAGGCCACATCACTAAAGGGGCGGGAGTGCGGAAGCTGGGGAGAGGCACCGAACAAGGAGATTTTCGTTCCTGGTGGAAGTAAATAACTGGGGATTTTGTTGGAGCAAGGTCCCCTCAAGGACGCGGGTTCAGTTGGATAAACATTGCTTGGCCTGCGCTCTGCCGCAGAGCAAGTGCTGGGGGCTACGAAGAAGACAGAAATACGAGTGAGTTGAACCGACCCCCCAAGGCCTTGTGCCCCTAGCCAGGATATGAATCCCTTCCGTCCAGCCGCAGACCCCTACCTAAGCCTTCACCCACCCTGAAGCTAGGCAGTAAACACGAACTCGGTCCGCTGGGCAGGTAGAAGAGCTTGGAGTCTACCGTGGCATTCCTAGATTTGCCCCTTACTGTCCACATCCACATTCATTCTTATGGCTCTGGTATACACGTCCATATCTAAATCAATAGACTTTTATTATAACACCACCTTCCCTTGTGTACCCTTTTGAAGTACTGATACCCACCTGTCTGTCATTAGCCCCGTTTTAGATGAAGAAACAGACTGTAGAGGATTGATTTGAGTTTGGTTACAGTCTGGGTTGTGCTGGGAGAGCCCAACAGTCCTGGCCTGGTTCCATTTCCTTTCCACCCCTACCCCAGACATCCCTGACAGCTTATCCAGAGGAGTCTACCAGGATGGGAATGAGGTGCTGGACTCTGGGGGAAAACCTATAGCCCCATTTGTGGCCCCATTTGTGGTCTTCTGCATCCTTTACTGCAGCCTTTCAGCTGAATCCAAATTCATGAAGAGATTTGTTCTGTGTCATTTGGATTCTGCACGGGGGATCTGGAGGGCCACATGTGGTTCCCCACCCCTGCTAGTGATAGGAGTTCTTTCCTCCTCCCTTTTTTTGTCTTCCAATGCCCTTTTCTCTTGATTTCCTCTCCTGTAATTCCCTGGTTTCCTTCCTTCCCTCCCCTTGTTCTGCATGTCTTTATCTCTCACCTGATTTCCTTTTATTTCCACTTCCCTTAGGGAAGTGATTTTGAACCGGAGTGCTGCAGTACACTGGTGTGCCATGAGAGGACCTTAGGTGTGGCATGAAAAATTTTAAAGGTCATTAAATTATTTTCAAAAGAAGTTCAAAACACAGTAAGTATATATATATATATATTGCTCTTTTTTTTTTTTAAATCAATATAACGTAAATATGCCTGGGAAGTTTAACTATGGGTTCAAGTGTGCCATCAGATTTTTTTTAAAAGGTTGAAAAACACTGCCTTAGTGCCTCTTTTCTCTTGTCGCTTTCCCTGCAGCAGGCTAAGAAAAGAAGTGTCAGCCTTCAGGGGGTCTCTGAGCCAGCCACTGTGTTCTGAATTCAGCATCAGTGCCTCCACCTACACTCCTTCCTGTGCTATCTCCCCTGCCCTCCCAAACTCTCATAGGTCTCCCTCTACCACCATTCCCTACAATTGACTTTATATACAAATACCTCTTCTCTTCACCATCAGCTGCCCACTGTAACCAAAGCCTGTTGCTCCCCCTTATGTGCCCCACTCTTCCTCCCCTTCTCTCTTGCTGAGCTCTTCCAAAGACAGAAAGCTGATCACGATGGAGTACTCTACCTTCCACACATCTCTCCTTCCACTTTTCAGAGTTCCCATCTCCTGCAATCCTGTGCCTTGCCTTCTGCAGAATAACCACATGTCTTCTAGGCTGATACAGCCTGGCCCACCCAATCTGGCTGTGGCCCCACATCAACATTTTCTCTCTCCCCCTCCATCTCTGAAATACCCTGGGCTCAAATCCTGACTCTTGCATTTATTAGTGGTGAGACCTGGTGCCAATTATTTTGCCTTACCTTACACATCTGTGAAATGGCAACATCTGTGGGGATTAAATGAGGTAACATGTGGTGCATAGGACATGCCTGATCCCAAAGAAGCACTTGGGAAAAGCCTCTGCCTTTGCTTGCCAGGGTAAACTTGGGAATCATCCTCAGAACCTCATGCTCTCTCATCCTTAGCATCTAACCAATCAGTTAAGTACTTCTCTTCCTTTTGCTGCTTTGCTGGCTAGCTTCATTCTTCACAACCGAGATCATCTCTTTGGGAAGCCCCACTACCTCCACTCAGTCATGGCATTCACCTGCATGATGGGTTGTATGTGTGCCCATGTGTCTAATCACTGGGCCCTGATGACCCATGCCTCCCCCTGGGAAGGTGTAGTGTACCTCATACTCCTAATACAGGCCAGTGTTTCTTCACTGTTGGAGAAACACTCCTGCGGAGAGCTTGCCCCCCCATCTTCCCAGTCACCCCTCCTTCACCCTTCCTCTTCCTCTTTCTTCTTCAGCCTGCCTTCATCTTCATCTCCCTCCCTACAAAAAGTCTCTGTCTTCCTGTTTCCCTCAGTTTGTTGACTTTGCTTCAACACCAAACTGCTTGAATGATTTTTAGTCTCTCTACAACTCTCTCATGTACTCTCCATCCCAGCCTTTGCAACCAAATTTCAACACCCATCACATTAGGAAAATGGCTTGCAAAAGCTCCAAAACTTTAAGTATGGTGTTATGACAAGAGAAACATGTGCTTATGGATATAACACTAACTGCAACCTCATGGAATTATGCTGCAATTGAATGAGTTATGATCCCCACGCAGTGAATTTAGAGCAGTGCCTGGCACATGGCTTTATTATTACTTAGCTATTAATCATAGAGTTGTGCTGTCCAGGATGGAAGCCAGGAGCCACATGTGGTTATTTGGCATTTGAAATGTGAATGGACAGAATCGAACTGTTCTTTAAATGTAAATACACAACACATTTAGTATTAGGCTTAGTATTTTTTTATGTACAAAAGTATTAATATTTTCTATATTGATTACACAAAATAATGGATAGAATAAAATATATTATTAAAATTATTTATACTTACTTCTTTTTAAGTGTACCTACTAGAACATTTAAAATTACATATGTGTCTCACATTACATTTCTATTTGACAGTGTTATAGAAAGTACAGATAATCCAAAAATCCAAAAGGGCTGAGGGGAAGGAAAACAGATCTTGTAACTACTTACCTAAAACAACTATCATGAAATTCTTGCAGTATCCTTCTAATTCTTTCTATATGTCCCTTCCTTTTAAAACAATAGGATCATACTGTACATAGTTTTGCAAACTGCTTGTTTATAACTAATCAAAGCATCTTTGTCTCTCATTAAATATTCTGTATTGGTGGCATATATACTGTTTACAAATTTTCACTGTCTTAAATACAACTTTGACAAACAGCTCCATAGCTGTGGCTTACTACATGTTCATATTTTTTCTATGTAAATCTCTAGAAGTGTAATTTCTACAAGTATGATTTCCAAATATGCAACATTTTAATTATTTTAATTAATGTCATCAGTTTGGCCTCTGGAAACATACCCATTTATTCTCCCACAGGCAGAGTTTGAGAATTTCTCTTCATCCTCTGAAACGTTTATCAGGACTCCTTGTTTCCAAACTTAAGTCTTTTTTTGTTATAATTTTTCATGGGGTCTTCAGCATTGAAGTACCCTTAGCTCTCTTTTCTTTTGAAATCTCTGTCTCTTCATTTTCTGAACAAGGTACTTGCCTGGATCTGCCCCCCTTTGGGAGTTACTCTTTCATGGCTCCTCTTTCTTTTCCTAACTGTGGTCATCCACTAAGGTGTCCTTGTCCAGCCATCCTCTCATTCTGCTTATCATGCCATCTATCAATCCATCTATCATCTATTCCAGTGGTTCTCAACCTTCCTAATGCCACGGCCCTTTAATACAGTTCCTGTGGGTCGCAACCCACAGGTTGAGAACTGCTGATCTATTCCCTCAGCTTCAGCCAATACCTTCAATGTATACCCTTTACAGGTTTAATGCCAACCCCGTATGTTCCCCCAGATCAAGTCACTAATTTTCAAATGCTTGTGAGATGTTTTCATGGGGGTGCCTTAGACCAGTGGTTCTTAACACTCCTAATGCCACAATGTATTTTCATTGCGACCCACAGGTTGAGAACCACTGCCTTAGACACTCACCATACTCCAAAACTGAGCTCAACATCTTCCCCACCAAATCTGTGCCTCTCCCTGGCTTCCTTCTTCCTTCTGATAATAGCCAAGCCTTTCTGCAGGACACCCAGGCTCCGCAGCTAAGAGGCATTTGTGATATCTCCTTTCCCCAGTCACCACCCTGCACATCCTTTCAGTCTTTACACCCTTTCTTTTCTTTCCATTTCCCCTGCCCCTAATTTGGGCTCCTGTTACCTTTCCCTGGTAATTCTCTCATGATGACCACTTGTGGTCTCTGCACAATTAGTTCTTCACATGGCTGCTAGATTTCTACAACACAACTCTACCCTGTTAAAATTTTTTCACACAACTCAGACCTAGGGAAGTTTCCTTACCTTCCCGTGACTCAGTTTTTCACCAGCAATCTAACATATAGGGTTGTCATTACAAAATGTAAAGGGTGTGCACGAATGTATTGGTTGAAGCTATGGGAGTAGACAATAGATAGATGATAGGTGGATTGATAGATGGCATGATAAGCGGATAATATACTACCTACTCTTGAGAGTGTTTAAAGAGTAAGCTACATGCGTAGCTCTTACTACTTAAGAGCTCACTAAGCGTTAATTATAGTGTCACTGATTCCAATAAATTTCAGGCTCCTTAACTTGGCATTCCAGGCATGAGCTTTACAGGCATGAGCAAGTCATACCTTTCTAGTCATGTTTTCTGCTCACCTATAAGTAGAATGTACTGTGGCAATACTGCCACCAGCCAGGACATTAATCAGAGACTCTACTCTCTGTCTCTCTGCGCCTCTCTGTGCATGTCCTATAAATTTACCCTCCAAGCTTTGCTCTAAATCATTACTCTAGAGCAGCGGTTCTCAACCAGTGGGTCACAACCCATGGGAACTGTATTAAAGGGCCACAGCATTAGGAAGGTTGAGAACCCTGCTCTAGAGTATGTTATTGGTCCAACTTCTGAGAGGCAGAAAATTGTCAGCCGTGTGTGCAGTCAACTAAGCAGAATGCCAGCTTCATGAGAACATTTATTTTGTTCACTACTGTGTTTCCAATACTCAGCCCAGGTGTGGGGCATATAATAAATGCTCTTTAAAGATTTATTGACTAGAACACATACATTTGAGAGACATAAATCAAGATTCTGTTTTGAGACAGCATAACAATGAAAGTTTTCATCACAATAGAACATGGAGAAGATTCAACTCCTGCTTTGTAAGGTTTGCCAAACTTCACAGGAGAGCTGGAATTCTTGTCTGACCCTCAGGGTGGGTTGCCCATGCTAGGCCTTATCTTGGAAGAAGATTCCTCCTTCAGAGACACTGACTGTAAGGAAAGAAAACCCAGAGGCTTTGAACTTGGAGTGTGCCTGATAATAGGCTAAACTCTTGGATGGGAAGGACTATAAATTCAAAGTTTCCAGTGTGACTCTATATTTTAAAATGTGTAGACTTGAAGCAAATACCTCTTTCTTTGGAAAGACCAGAATGGGTGTCTTATAAATGCAGAGATAAACCATTTCAATGGATGCTTCCTTTTTTTTGCAAAGATAAAGCAAAGACTTAATCCTTAAATGAAATCCATTAGAGATCCCACGGCTCAAGTGTTCTGCATAACATATAAATGTCTTCTCTGTAACAGGATGTTATCTTTGTAGATTAATTTAACTTAGAAAAATGTTTCCTTTCAACATATGGGTTTAGTCTACTCTGTCCCTGAAAATTAGGGTTCCTTCTTGGGTGTATGTATGCATTCTGATTCAAATAACTCTCCAACAAACTGGAAAATAAAGATCAGGGAGGCCTATATTTTTCATCTTGACCTGTATTGCCAAAGACCATCATGAGCTATTCTGCTGAATGGCTGCTCAGACTTTCAGTCCAGAAGAATTCCTGCACTTTGGAAATGGTACTCACATCAAATTTCTGTAGAGGTAGATTGGCCCAGCAGGGCTCCAGGCAACACCAGCCCCTGGGAGTTCCAGAAGGGACTGAGACTTGGGCATCTTATTAGGCAGCAAAAAAGGGCTGGAATGGGAGAACTTACAGACCAGGTGAGATTTGGGCTGTAGCTGGGAGACAATCTCTCCTCCCTAAAACTAGAGGGTCTGGACCTATGAGGGAGGAAGTAAGATCCTATGATTATAAGAATGGTACTATCAGCTGGGCATAGTGGCTCATGCCTGTAATCCTAGCACTCTGGGAGGCTGAGGTGGTTGGATTGCTTGAGCTCAGGAGTTCGAGACTAGCCTGAGCAAAAGTGAGACCCCATCTCTACTAAAATAGAAAAACTGAGGCAAGAGGATCACTTGAGCCTGAGTTGGAGGTTGCTGTGAGCTATGATGCCCAGGGCAACAGCTTAATACTCTGTCTCAAAAAAAAAGAATGGGATTATCAACCAACAGACATCTGAGTGATGCAATGAAAAATATGGTCCTTTATTGTAGCTCAAGACACTTCAGTAGACCCCTTCCTACCTGGCTTGGTGTTCTGTCTTTTTTTTTTTGAGACAGAGCCTCAAGCTATCACACCTGCAAAAAGATCATATATTAATACAATTTATCATATTAATTAATATAGAATATATTTAAATTATAATATATTATGTTATAGATTATATTGTAATGGCATATAAAATAATTATGCTTACTGTGTCAAAAAATAAAACAGATATTAAAAAGAAACTTAAAAAAACCTATATATGAGTGTAAAATGGTATAAATCTGTAAAATTATTTTGCAGTTTTAAATAATGTTAAACATATACTCAGTCACCCTGTCTATTTGTGGGCTGGCTATTCTCTGTATGAGAGAAAAGAGTGCATGTGTCTACAGAAAGACTTTATCACCAAAAAGTCTGTTTATGGGCATATGAATTGTCTCAAGATTTTGATGATTAGGAATAAAGTTTTTCTGTGGACATATGCACTAAACAGTAGCATGAATAAATTGTTAGATTTGTACAATGAAATGCAATAAAAAAAATATCAGCTATTGACACATGCAACAATATGGATAAAGCTCAGATGCATCATTGAGTAAAAGATGCCAGACGGGAAAAAGTACACACTGTAAGATTTCATTCATGTGGTACTGTAGAACAAGCAGAATTAATCTATGTTAATAGGAGTCAGAAGAGTGGTTACCTATGAGGGATTATTGATAGGAAAAGTGGCACAGTGGGACTTTCTAAGAGCCTAGAAATTTTTTTTTTTTTGAGACAAAGTCTCCTCACTTTGTCACCCTTTGTCAATAGTGCTGTGACATCACAGCTCACAGCAACCTCAAACTCTTGGACTCAAGTGATTCTCTTGCCTCAACCTCCCAAGTAGCTGGGACTACAGGTACCCACCACAACACCAGCTAATTTTTTTGGAGACAGGGTGTTGCTCTTGCTGAGGTTGGTCTGAAACTCCTGAGCCAAGCTATCCTCCTGCCTCGGCCTCTCAGAGTGCTAGGATTACAGGCATGAGCCACTGCACCCCGCATGTTTTAAGTTTTAACCTTGTATTTACAGGGAAGTACATATAGGGGAAAATGCATCAAAATATACATTTAAGTTTCATGCATTTTTCAGCATATGTATTATACCTCAAGGTAAACAAAAAGGACCCAGCTGATCTGGGAAACTATCAAAGATAAAAAATTATGATCACTGAAATTAGAAATTAGAAATTCAATTAATAAGAAATTATAAGATTAGACATAGCAGAAGAGAGAATTCATGAACTAAAGAGCTGAAGAAATGCAGTACAGAGAGAGGCAAAGCTGCAAGATGGACCAAGAAGTTATGAGAGATGGGAGGTTATATCTCAAGGATTATTCTAGATCTAACCAGTGTTCTGGAAGTAGACAATAGGGGTCATGGGGGATAGAGCTCTTCATTCAAAGAGCTAATGGCTAAAAATTTTTCAAAATTGATAAAACAGTTGCTATGATTTGTATGGTTGTTTTCTCCAAAACTCATGAGGAAACTTAATTCCCAATGTGGCTGTCTTCAGAGGTAGGGCCTTTAAGAGGTAAGTAGGTCTGGAGGACTCTGCCCTCATGAATAGATTAATCCAGTCATGAATTAATGCATTAATGGATTAATGAGTTATCATGGGAGTGGGACTAGTGGCTTAATAAAAAGAGGAAGAGAGACCTGAGATAGCACCTCAGTCCCCTCACCATGTGATACCCTCTGCCACTGCAAGATTCTAGAGAGTTCTTGCCAAGAAGAAGGCTCTAATCCAGTGGTTCTCAACTTGTGGGTCAGGACCAACAGGAACTGTATTAAAGGGCCGCGGCGTTAGGAAGGTTGAGAACCACTGCTCTAATCAGATGTGGTCCCATGACCTTGGACTTCTAAGCTTCCATAACCATAAGAAATAAATTCCTTTTCTTTGGAAATTACCCATTTTTAAGCATTTTGTTATAAGCAACAGAAAACACCAATCCTTGAATGGGAAAGCCTACTGAATTCCAACAAGATAAATTAATCTACAGGGTGTCTCAAAGGTCTTGCATAACATCACCAAAATTTTACAAAATATTTACAAAATATTCATTACATGTTGGCCACCTTTTTGTAAAACTTTGCAATGAATATTTTGTTAATAAAGGTACATTCAGCTACAATTTTCTGTTTTCCCCATGTATGGTGACTTTATGGGTGACCTTTGGGACATCCTGAGCATATAGACAATGTAATTGCAAAACACATAAGAGATCTTAAAAGTAGCCAGAGAGAAAAGATAGACTATTAGAAAGTGATAACAATTGGATTGACAACTAACTCACAATAGTGGATGCCAGGAGAGAGTGGGATAGATCTTCAAAACACTGACAGAAAATAACTTACATCATAGGACTGTATTTCTAGTAAAAAACCGTCTTTCTAGAGTAAGAGTGAAATAAGGATGTTTTCAGACAAATCAAAAATGTAAATTTCTGGGTGGCGCCTGTGGCTCAAAGGGATAGGGTGCTGGCCCCATATACCGGAGGTGGTGGGTTCAAACCCATCCCCGCCCAAAAACTGCTTTAAAAAAAATGTAAATTTCTATCAGCTGACCCTCATTGAAAGGAATCTTTGGGCAGAAGGAAAATTATTGTAGACGAAAAGTCTGAGATGAAAAGATGAATGGTGAGTAAATTTAATACAATACAAATAAATATTGACTATATAAAACTATAATGGCCTTGTATAATTTTGTGGCTCCACCCAAATAGAACTAAATATCAAACAACAATAGCACATAAGTTGTGTTGGGGTGGTGATCAAAGTTAAAGCACATTTGAATCATTTATTTTTCTGAAGGAGAGTAAAGATGATGATTAACTTTAGATTTTGGGAAGCTAAATGTGCCTAGCAGAATGTCCAGAGTACTGGACCTGATGGCTCGTGCCTATAATCCTAGTACTCTGGGAGGCCAAGGTGGGTGGATTGCTTGAGCTCAGGAGTTTGAGACCAAGCTGAGCAATAGTCAGACCCTATCTGTACTAAAAATTGACAAACTAGCTGGTTGTTGTGACAGCTGCCTGTAGTCCCAGCTACTCGGGAGGCTGAGGCAAGACGATGGCTTGAGCCCAGGAGTTTGAGGTTGCTGTGAGCTATGAGCTCTATGGAGGGCAACAAGTAAGACTCTGTCTCAAAAAAAAAAAAAAAAAAAAAAAAAAAAAAGAGAGAGAGAGAGAAAGAAAGAAAAATGAATGTCCCAGGGCAACCGCAAAAGAAATAGAAATGGGGCATTATTTCTAAACTAACAAAAAAATAGAATTTTAAAAACTAGGATGAAAAATAAATAACAAAAAAGCTTCTTAATAAAAATGATGGTCATTATAAAAACCTTAAATCCATGGTTTCTAGGCTATAGTAGGAGTATGCCACAAGGCTGAAAGAGCCCTGCTTTGGGACATTAATCTGGTTAGAAAATAACTGAGAAAACATGGAAAGTGTCTTAACAAGAAGTGTTAGAGAATCTGTCATTGGCATTCTCTTCTTGTAGATGGAACACAATCACTGAGCAATTCTAAATAAATACTTAAATCACAGGAATCTACAAAGTGATGTCAAAACAAAAGTTTGAGTTTCTATTTTTCACAAAAATTTCCAAGAGTTTAACATCAAATTATGATGCCAATAGTAGTAGTGAAGAGTAATCAAATATTTTATTATCAAGAATAAATCAGGGTTGACATGAGAGTGGGTATAGAGAGTAACACATTTCTGCCAAGATTCTGCACATGGTTTGAAATTTGGAAGGAAGTAAAAGGTCTTATCACCCCAAACTACCTTTAAAGTACAAAAAATTCAAAGCAAGTAAAAGCATTAAACACATTTTAATAATTGGATTTTTCATGGTTAGAGCAGAGCAGTATAAAGGATATATGATATTGTTACTCACTCTAATTGTTCTGCTAAAATCATTCAGAAATGAAAGAGCAATAAAAACTTAGAAAAATTTCTGGAAATTTTCAGAACACCAGAAAAAATGTGAAATGAATTTATACTTGGTGTAGTTTTATAGTAGAAATATGCTTTTTTGGTGACATTGTGTTTTGTAAACTATTATCTGATTAATAGAAACCTGATGAGGAAAGTAGGATATATCTAAAGTTGAAAATATTTTATTTTGGGAAAAACTATTTTGGGGTATAGGAGATCTAGTGCATGAACAAAGCAGTGTTCTGAATCCCAAATCAAAAAGAAATATAAAGAGAACTTGTAACTAATTAAAAGTTGGTTTCTACAAATTGTGCAAATTTGTTATGAAACTTGGACAAATGACTTTTGTTGCTAGTTTTCTTGTCTGAAAAATGGAAATCAACCATAGAACCTACCTTTTGGGGGAGGATTCAATGAATGTATATGTGCAAATCACTAAAAATAGTGCCTGGTATATAGCAACCATTTAGCATTATTAATGAAATAATAAATATGGGCATTGTTTTTATAAGTTGCTCATAAGATACAATGCAATAACTGTAATGGTCCCTCGCTCTTAATCTGTGCAATGTCCCTGCAGAATATGTCCAAGGGCATCTAAATTAAGCAGCCATTCATGGGTGCCATGGATGTGGATAAAATCATTAGAAGCCTCTTACATTTGATTATTATGGAAGCTGATTTTAATAAAATGCATGGCTCTGTCTACACTGGAGCTGCTGACACAAGTGGAAGATGTAATGTGTTGCTACAACGTTTATGGAGGATGAGCCAAGAGCTTTGTACACACATTGTCATGTACATCTTGGGGAGTTAATGGTGTTGAGGTTTGTCGGGATATGAAAGAACTCTGAAGTGATCTCAGTCCTGTCAATTCTTTGTATGACACTATTCATGCATCTCTGAAAAGCTGGCAAATTTTCAAAACATTTATAAGCAGAGTGAAGGCATAACATACAGGAAGCTCCGGGGTTGTTAAAAACATGTTGGATTATTGGTTGTGATTGAGGGACTTCTGCAGATTATCCAAAAACGGCAAGTTGTATCAAGCTATTCTTGAAAGGCACAGGTGGCTGGTGCAGTAAGGTCTTGGCTGACTTTGATTTCCAAATTTGAATTCACCGTTTGTTTACAAATTTTAACAAAATTTAAACAATGGACTAAGCATTGCAGGCATTTATTTTTTCCTAGAGAGCTTCTAATTGAAACCATAGACATTCTTCTCTTTCCCATCAAAGACTAAAGCACTATTTCATGGTTTGTCACCTGAAAGAAGAAATAATTATTTTAAAACCATTTGAGAGAGAACACAGAAACTATGCCAATAAGTAATCTCCAAAGGCTTTAAAGTGGAAAAAATTTTTTTAAGAAAAAAAAATTCATCATGATTCAAGTAATACTTTTCCCCCTACTACATTAGAAAAACAACTTAGTAAACACATTTATTTTCAATAAATGGTGGCCATATTACTAAACTTGTGTGTTTCAAAAACCAATAACAGCAAAATGAATGAAATTTCAGAAGCACTTTTTCATGGGACAGTATGTTAAAGGAAAATATAGCTAGACACATGCCAAAATTTATAATATGTCTGCCTGCTGTGTCCACACCTCCACTCACCCCCTACTGGTCCTAGGTGCCCCTATGGCCTTCCTGCTGGTCACAGCGTATTGTATGATTGTATTGGGGTGGTCCCCTTGGGCTTATCATTGAACTTGATTTGGGGCCAGGCTCAAGCAACTTGAGGTTCTTTCTTAGGCATTTGAAGTAAGTGACCCAGAGGAAAGTGGCATTTGGTAAAAGAAAGAGGGGTAGGGAGTGAGTGTGCAAATCAGGGAGGTGACGGTGCCCCAGTAGAGAGGCCATCCCATCTTCAGTCCTGTCCCCCACACCAAAGGCCTGATGAAGCACTCTCTTCATCACAGAACTGCTCTTCCCCATCTGTCTCCCTGATCAGCTCTTAAGACTTTCAGAGCTGTCCTTGTGTCTCAGTAGATGTTCTCCAGGAAATGGATTAAGGCTGTTAGGACATCCCCCTAGTGAAGGATGTGATGGGCATGGAAGGCAAGAGAACTTGTGACTGGATCCCCTGGATGGTGGCCACCAGTGGCTGGAGAGAGGCCTAGAGGAAGACTGTGGGAAGTCTCAGGAGCCTGGTGTGGAGGACAGGGGTCTGACATTGTACAGCAGCTCTGTGCAAGGCCCAGTGCTTCTAAGACTTCCAGCCTTGCCTGCCACCCTCACAGATTGTAGGCCCCCAGGCTCTTGGTCTGTCTGTCTCACTCCCCAACTTAGTGCTTCTGCTCTCGAGGTTTTGCCAGCTAGTATGTCTTCTTCTTCCTCACCAGTGTCAATCCTGCTCGACCTCTGAGGCCTGTTCAAGTCACACTTCATCCAGGCAGCCCTCCCTATGCTCCTTCCCCTAAGCAGTGCTCTTTGCAGTTATCAGACCACCACTTACACTTGCATTTGTGTAGCTTAGGGAAAGCATGTGGAAGGATTCCCAGCACTATGGTATGAAAAGAACAAGGCCATTGCTTTCCTTGGTTTCCCACACCCAAAATCCAGGCCCTCCTGACTCCTTTTTGCCTCACTCTATGGCCCACCCCTAAAAAATAAAGGAGAATCATTAGAGGTTCCTTTCTTCTGCATCTATGTCTGGATTTCCAGTACCTCTTTCTCCAAGACCCAAGAACCTCTTATTTTAGCTATTCTTTCTCCTTCTGCTTCCACAAAGGCGCAGGGATGGTCCTCCCAGGCTGCAGCCCACTACACGCCCCTACCCAGTCCTGGGACAGCCCTGTCTCTGCCCCATCCTACAACATCAGCCCAGGCCCTCAGCCTCAGCACCTTGCTGCCAACCACCCTTTAATGAGCAGGTGAGCACTCAGGCATGGCAAGCCCAGGAGCTGCAGTGCCCTGGTGAGGAGCCCCTTGTTATCCCAAAGAGCTGGCTGGCAGCACTTTGGACATCCTTCTCTTTTTCCAGGGATTGATCATAGATTTTTTCCCCTCATCTGCACTCTGAGTCTGGCCTTCCCTCTTCTCCTTGCTGCCACAAGCAGTTGAGGTCTCACTTGCTGTCCCACCCCCTACCCACCATTGTCTGGGATCCTGACCCTAGACCCCGATAGGCTATAATATCCTCGGTGCTGACTCTGGGGTTGGTGTAATTTCTGGTTATACAGACATGAACCACAAAAAAGGCCAGGAGGTGCCAAGCCAAACTTTCTCTTACTGCGTGGAAACATCATCTCTCTCCCTTCAGATCAATTTGTGCTTCCTTCAGGAAGTCTTCCCTGACTGCTCTGCATCTAATTCACCTTAGAGCATCCAGTTCTTACCAGAGAAATCTGAAGCTCACCAATGACTCCATATGTGCTCACATTTTACATCTCCATAAGACCTTGATAAATGTATAGAATAGTGTGATTATCTGGTATGTGTTTCCAACATTTAATGGATGAATACCAAGCACCTACTATGTGCCAAGCATTGTGTATTGTGATGAGGGTAGAACCATGACAAAGATGGAACATGGTCACCCCTTTCATGGAGCTTAGCATGCAACAAGTTGGCTAGAATAGAATGATCACTGGGCACTGATGGTATAGTGTGAGGGGGTGGCAGGGAGGTATCTTGGGAGCACATAGTTGGAGCACAATATCAAGTTACCAACCACTGCTTGTCCCAGCCACACCCCATTTGAGGAAATCCTGGCTCAGACAGTCATAGTCTGTCCCATGTGAGTATGTCATCTACCATGCTGTCTCTCCAAAGTTTAGCAGACCAAGGATGAACACATGATCCATGGGAGCCAATCTATAGCTGGCCAGTGACTACAAATGGGCCTGGGCCAATTATTATTATTTTTTTTCCTCACAATATTCTTTTTTTTTTTTTTTTAATTATTTATTTATTTTTTTATTGTAGAGAAGGGGTGGGGAAAGAAGGCCGGGGAAGAGGTGCATGACAGGGTCGGGCCAGTGGCATGGTACCACATTGGCTGTATCTAGGTAGAGGCAGTTTCAGGCCGGGCCTTGCTGAGTCGTTGCTACGTGGAAGTAGCTCGATGGATCTGCTTCTAGTCAGGCTCCGGAAGTTGCACTAGGCCTCAGGCACATGGCAGGGCCCAACAATTCCCTCTTTTGTTTTTTGTATGGCAGAAAAACATAGCCCCTGTCTTAGGTTGCCTGCTCTT
>CAUYPK010124554.1:0-13807 GCA_963574355.1 Loris lydekkerianus | reverse complement strand
ATCCAGCTACTTACCGTTATTTAATCTTTGACAAGCCAATTAAAAACATTCAGTGGGGAAAAGATTCCCTATTTAACAAATGGTGCTGGGTGAACTGGCTGGCAACCTGCAGAAGACTGAAACTGGACCCACACCTTTCACGATTAACTAAGATAGACTCTCAATGGATTAAGATTTTAACTTAAGACATGAAACTATAAAAATACTATAAGAGAGTACAGGGAAAACCCTTGAAGAAATACATCTGGGCGAGTATTTTATGAGGAGAACCCCCCCAGGCAATTGAAGCAGCTTCAAAAATACACTACTGGGATCCGATCAAACTAAAAAGCTTCTGCACAGCCAAGAACACAGTAAGTAAAGCAAACAGCCCTCAGAATGGGAGAAAATATTTGCAGGTTATGTCTCTGACAAAGGTTTAATAACCAAAATCCACAGAGAACTCAAACATATAAGCAAGAAAAGAAGAAGTGATCCCATCACAGGCTGGGCAAGGGATTTGAAGAGAAACTTTTCTGAAAAAAGACAGGCACACAGCCTACAAACATATGAAAAACTGCTCATCATCTTTAATCATCAGAGAAATGCAAATCAAAACTACTTTGAGATATCATCTAACACCAGTAAAATTAGCCTATATCACAAAATCCCAAAACCAGAGATGTTGGCATGGATGTGGAGAAAAGGGAACACTTCTACACTGCTGGTGGGAATGCAAATTAATACATTCTTTTTGGAAAGATGTATGGAGAACATTTAGAGATCTAAAAATAGATCTGGTATTCAATCCTATAATTCCTATACAGGTATATCCCCAAAAGACCAAAAATCACATTATAACAAAGATATTTGTACCAGAATGTTTATTGCAGCCCTATTTTTAATTGCTAAATCATAGAAAAAGCCCAAGTGCCCATTGATCCACGAATGGATTAATAAATTGTGGTATATATACACCATGGAATATTATGCAGCCTTAAAGTAAGATGGAGACTTTACCTCTTTCATGTTTACATGGATGGAGCTGGAACATATTCTTCTCAGTAAAGTATCTAAAGAATGGAAGAAAAAGTATCCAATGTACTCAGACCTACTATGAAACTAATTTATGGCTTTCACATGAAAGCTATAACCCAATTACAACCTAAGAATAGGGGGAAGAGGGAAAGGGAGGGAAGGGGGGTTAGGGGGGGAAGAGGGAGGGTGATTGGTGAGATTACACCTGCAGTGCATCTTACCAGGGTTTATGTGAAACTTAGTAAATGTGGAATGTAAATGTCTTAGCACAATAACTAAGAAAATGCCAAGAAGGCTATGTTAACCTGTGTGATGAAAATGTGTCAAGCGGTCTATGAAACTAGTGTATGGTGCCCCATGATCACATTATTGCACATAGCTATGATTTAATAAAAAGAAAATAATAATAAAATAAAATAAATAAAGTAAAAATAATACAAAAATTTTTTAAAAAGAAAAAAAAATTAGTGATAATAAAATAAATTAATGGTGTAGGGATCGGGAACCTGTGGCCTTATGGTCACGAAATTTCTAAGTGCAGCTTTTGGAATAAATCCAGTTTACAGACCAATTTTTTTTATTAAAGCAGGTTCAACAGAGAAAGATGAAGATTCTTTTGCCCCTTTTGGTGACTAATGAGGAGAAATCTTGAAATCAGAAGGCCACAGGTTCCTTGCACTGTGATGTGTTAAAATTAAGTTACATTTTAGAAGAGTACTAATGTACCAATAATATCTCATCACTATTATCTTCACAATAAATTTAGTTTTGTTAATTGTACAAGATATTTCCAGTGGATATTTTCTACGGTATTCATATGAGATTGTTAAGCTGGTTATTTAACCTCTATGTATCACAAAATTATGTTATTTTATTTTGGAACAGTATAAAAAAGCAAAAACTGTACTTGTGTGTGAGGTTACGTTGCATCATTGAAACCTGGTATTGATAATAGTTAAAGGCTTACTAGGTTATAGGATGCATTTAATTGCATTTTTGAACAAATATTTAGTATAAATTAATATGAACTAGGTAATTTTTATATAATAATACTGTCTTATTGCTTTTATATACTTATTTTTTTACTTATTAAGGCAAAGCCTGGTGATATAAATCAGAAGGTGGGTGTGAACAGTTGCTATTATACTCGTGAGGTGGTTTGAGTATTGGTTGAAATGGTATTATACATGTAGATATACTTTACAAAATCAAAAGAACTAAACAGATGTTAGCTGAACTATTATATCACAATAATTAAAATATCCTGCATATACCCATCTCCATATTTATTAGACAATCAATTCCATGATGAGATAATGTTTGATCATTTCCCAGAGCACTAAGTAATATTTTTAAGGATCATCATTCTCTGTAGTCTCCCTACATAGCCAACACTGTTATACACATACCGTTTCACTTTTATAGGCTGGAGAACAATGTTAATAATGTTAAGTTACTTCTCCCTCTGACATTGTGCTTTTTGTAAATATTATTCGATTCTCCCTTTCTGTCATATTTAACCTGAAAAAGGTTATACAAAACTCAACTGTGGTCATTTCAGTGAAATTGATACCAACTTTTAAAACATGTCTGTACCGTATACTGGCTTTTCTTTCTAAAAGAAATAAGGTCTATAGTGCAACCTTCTATAAAAAAAAGATAAAACACTGTAAAACAGAATTCAAACTGTTATGTTTTGTTTTTTAATTTTGAGGTGGTTTTAACAAATGGATTGCAGACTTCTACTTTAAAATTCTAAAATATGTAGAAATGTTCTCAAAACACAGAGAACATAGGGATCAAGTACAGTGTTGTAATCTTGCTTTCTTCTTGAAGAGCATTTGAGTTTATTAGTCTGGCTCAATGTAGAGGCAAAAAGGATAGTGGAAAATGACAACATAGTTCTGTCAATGCTTTTCTCTGGAAAGTGACTATAGATAATAAAAAAGTAAATATTCTTGAAGATATTAAAATGGCTAATTTTAATACTTTATGAATATTACTTTGGCTGGAAGTTTATATAAAAATAATGCATATTATAATTTTTTTAACTGATTTCACCTTTCACACTAAAATCCATTTTTCAGAAAGTTTTATTTATTATGCTGATTTAGGACTTTTTAACTGTTTCTCTGAGTTGATTGCAGTCTGTTGGTCTTCAAATGAAATTGAAAAGCTGCCAATAGAGCATTCTATAAAGAACATAAAACAGGTATATGGTCAAAAGGTTTTTATTCATTAATTAACTAATTAATTAATTATAATTATTATGGATATTTATAGTTACATATCTTTATTGGGTACATGTGATATTTTGATATAGTCATAAAAATCAATTAATCAGAGTAGAGTAATTGAAGTATCTATCACCTCAGGCATTTATCATTTCTTTATAAATTTTATTCGTTTTACTGGATCAGATTATGCACACTTTTACAATGACAGTTGCATAATGAAACATGAAATTAACTTGGTATTGAGATATATAGATGCTATAATTTCTACCAAGAATGAGGCAGCAATTAATATTAAACTATTTCAATGAAAGAATGCATTTTTTATGAGCATATAGAACATAGCTTATGATTTAAAAAAGAACGCTAAGAATAGCATATCTGTCTAAACTAGCAAGGTAGCATAGAAGTAAAACCTAGTAAATATAATTTAATTATCAAATTGTTCTTTCATAGACATTATAAAATATTATTTTACCATAGTAATGAAGACATCTTTTTATTGGTAAATATTAAATGTTGCACTGATTATTTTTTGCTCTTGAAAATAACATTTTGGTCATGAATATCAGTCTTGAATTTAAAATATACAAGAACATTTAAGAAACAAAGATTAAATAAGAAGGAATAATGCATCAATAGTAGATTCATATTAATAATAATAAATACTTTATTGGGAAATACAAGGCATTCTCATATATATAACGAAGTTGGGCACCTATTCAGATAATGTATGTTGATTTCAGCTCAGAGAGATCATAGCTTTGGATATATAAAATAAAATAACATAAGATTATACATTAGGTCCTCTCATCCCACCAAAGTTCATACAAAGAAATCAATTTTGAGCAGGAGCAGAATATAATTCCCTTATCCAAAAGGCCTATGTCTTAATTAGTTGTAATTTTCATTTACATCCAGTTAGTTCATTATATGGCTTCTTGGCATAATAGAATTATATCCTGATTCTGCTCAAAATTTTGCATTATTGATGTGGTTTTATTTCTGTTTCTACTTAAAAGTAATTTAATAAGAAACATTTGTATATTTTTGAAAAACATATCTTAAATATATTCAGTGGACATAGTAATATTAGATAATTTCCCCTTCTTATTAATACAATTAACATCAAAATTATTATACTGGGATCAGTGGCATGGCCCAATAATCCCAGATACCCAGGAGACTGAGATGGAAAAATTATCTGAGCCCAGGAGGTCTAGTCTGGGCAACATAGAGAGACCCTCATCTCAAATAAAATGAAAAATGTATTACGCAGCCATGTGATGTAATAATCTCCAACCATTTATTTTACATGTTTGACTAATAACTCATAGACGGGAAGGGATTTATTGTATATTGTAAGAAACCATACCCTTCAAGAATTTAAATATATGAGGTCTGTCAAGCTTGCAAACTCAGAAGTAGAAAATGTGCTATATACTTCGTTGCTGAATATCATTACAGTCACCTTCGAAGTTATTCCCTTGGCCATCTGGTGACCACACTTAAATAATAGGCATCTTTCTATACCTTTTGATACTGTCAAACTCATTTATACTTTAAATAAACTGCTTCCATCTATATCTTTATGATAGTGGTCAAAGTCACTTCTGCTTTTTAATTTCTCAAATAATGTTGTGATAGCAAACTGCCCAGAATAGTATAGAAAGGAAGAGGTTTCTATACAATAAGATAAAGATTATTGGATGTGGAAAATTTGCCTTTCAAGTTTATCATATTGTGGATGTAAAAATAAGAATTAAAATTATTTAAATAATTATTGCAATCTTTAAAAATGCCATATGTTCCAGTAATTACTTTTTCTTTCTTCTTTTGAAAAATATATTAAAGTTTACATGAAAATTAAAGTTGGTAAAATTAGTATATCACAAATATTAAATAATTAGTTTTTTTAAGTACAATGGAAGACTAGTACTTTTTTTTTTTTTTTTTTTTTTTTGAGACAGTCTCAAGCTGTCACCCTGGGTAGAGTATCTTGGCATCACAGCTCACAGCAACCTCAAACTCTTGGGCTTAAGTGATTCTCTTGCCTCAGCCTCCCAATTAGCTGGGACTATAGGTGCTCGCCACAATACCTGGCTATTTTTTGGTTGCAGTTGTCAATTGTTGTTTTAGCTGGCCCAGGCAGAGTTCAAACCCACCAGCATGGGTGTATGTGGCTGGCACCCACTGGTACTTTTAATACTGAGAGAAAACTATTTTAAAATTTACATGGCAATTATTCTAATAAAATTGGATTGAGCCTTTAAAAAAAACACTACTTGTCATTTAACTAAACATCTAAAGCTGCCATCACAATTATCCATAACCTCCTCATTTTTGTATTCTTTGGATGAAGAAAGATATAGCATCGTGAAATCATAAGATATCTTCCACTTGTAACTTAGCAGAAGGTTATATTTACAGAATGTGAATACCACTTGTAGGATAATAGAGATTACTTTTTAAAAATTTTAATAAATAGCCCTGGCCAAAAACTGCAAAAAAAAAAAAAAAAAAAAATCAATAAATATTACAGTAATTCTACTATTGAATATATACCCAAGGGGGAAAGAAAAGTCATTTTATCAAAAAGCACATCTACTCAAACATTTGTTGCAGCTCAGTTTATAATTGCAAAGATGTGAAACCAACCCAAGAGCCCATACATTTACTGGATTAAGAGTACAAGTATAGAGTACTACTAAGCCATAAAAAATGATGAGCAAATGCCTTTTACAACAACCTGGATGTAACTGTAGAATGGGAAAAGAAACACATATACTCACAATTAAACTGGAACTAATGACAAATACCCATGTGTACATCTGGGGATAAAATTCAATGGAAAGGAAGCAGGCTGGAGGGGGCAGGAGGAGATGGGTAAATTCACACCCAACAGGTATAATGAACCCTATCTAGGTAATGGGAACACTCATAATTTTGATTCAAACTGTAACAAAAGAAATTCATGTAACCAAAACAATTATTCCCCCATAATATTCTGAAATTAAGAAAATAACAATAAAACAAACAAAAAAATCAATAAATATAAGAGATCAATTCTGTTCCTAGCTTTTGTTGCTAATACAAAAGTTTATTTTAAAAACATGTTTAATAGTAATAACAGTAACAGGAAGAATGAGGGATAATGAAGTACGTTAGTATGTGTTTAACACTATGTGCTCGTCGCCCAGATAGTGTTCATTGCACCCACTGTAGGTTGTCATGCATCCCCTCCTCCCTCGTTCCCCCTGCTTGATTTCCATGAGTTTTACTTCCACCTATATCCTGTATGTATTCATTGGATAGTTCCAATTTAATAGTGAATTGGAAATGTGTTTGTCTTTCCATTCTTGGAATATTTTACTTAGGATAATAGTCTCCAGTTCTATCCAAATTGTTGCAAAAGGTATTAAGTCATCCTTTGTTGTGGCTGAGCAGTATTCCCTGATATAAATATACCACACTTTGTTAATCCATGCATGAGTGGATGAGTACTTAGATTGATTCTACATCTTTGCAACTGTGAATTGGGCTGCATTAAATATTTAAGTGCAGTTGTCTTTTTGATAAAATGACTTCTTTTCCTTTGTGTAGATCCTCCAGTAGTAGGCTTTCTGAGCAAATGCTAGGTCTATTTTTCAGTTCTTTGAGTAATTACCATGCCATTTTCTAAAGATTATACTAATTTGCAGTAGCATCATTTATTTGTTTATTTATTTGGAGACAGGATATCACTCTATTTCAAGAGCTATTGTGCGTAGTGTCATCACAGCACACTGCAACCTCAAAATTCCTGGGCTCCAGTGATCCTCTCACTTAAGCCTGCCCAGTAACTGGGACTACCACATGACAGATGTCAGGCTAATTTTTTATAATTTTTGCAGAGATGAAGTACTGTCCTGCTTGTTGCAGCCCCTAGTGGCCCCTATGGCACTGGACTTGATCGCTGCAGAAAGGAACCAGGCATGACGCAGATTAGAAGTACAAGCTTGTATGAGGTGGGTTAACCTTATTTGCAGGATAGACCCAAGCAACCTCTGCAGTAGCCTTTTATTGAGACAGCACAAGACAGGTAAGGGGAGTGTTAGACAATGAATGCATTCCTAAGGATCACCATGGGCTCGGGCTCTTTCTCTGCAAGGAGCATCTGTGGACAAATCGACCGAGGGTCTGTTCCTCAGCTGCAAATCATCTTGCTCAGAGGTCGTCTGGCTCTTGGTATGCTCCACACCTGCTATTGACCAGGCTAGTCTCTAACTCCTATGTTCAATTATCCTTTCACCTCAGCCACCCAAAGTGCTAGAATTATAGGACTGAACCATTGCACCCAGACTATTTTTATTTATTTTAACTGAGAAAAACTTCTACTTATGTTCCACTGAAATATTTTTAAAGGTTTGGTCCTCAGTTAACTACTTTATAACAGCTATTTGATTTTTGTTGTTGTATTTTTTTCCATCTAAAGAATCATTAGGTCTGTTTGAGTGTTGCCTGGTCTCCTGGCTCCCAGTGTCAAACACAAGTAGTTACAGATGATGAGGTGATCACAGATACAAAACATTCACCCACACAACATTTATTGCAAAACAGAAGTAAATCTCAGAGAGAGAAATGGATCATTATTCAGGACCAGAGAAAGACCCAGAATTGTGAGCACACACTTTCATATGCTCACTAGATGTCCCACCTTTTTCCTGACAGGATTGGTTGCTCTTTCCTGCCTTTGAACTGAATGACAAGTTGGGATTATACAACACATTACATAACAGCTCAGGTTATAAAACAGTCCTTACTCTGTATGCATCCTCCTAGAATCCTTTATGAAAACTCCCCCCATGCAATGCTAATTATATGGTAATGAGTCAGAGGTCAGTTCCAGGTCACTAGAAGCTCTTTACTTATATGTTCCCACCAGGGAACAGCTCCTATGCACAACATGGTTCCTAGGGGCAATTCAGTTCTGGCTTTCCACCTTTAGCCACTTCCATGCCACCTATTTATTCTTTGCCACACCTTACAGTATCAGTACAATTAATGTGTTTTTTAAAAACTGAGACATTTATGTGACAACATTTTCATCATTGTTAATCTTTCTTTCTTTTCTTTTTTATACCACCATCACAAATCTCAGAATATCACATGCAATCCCAAAAGCAAAAATCACTTCTATTTTATATTTTGTAATCATGTTTATTTAAAATATGTAACAATTTCACATATTTTCTCCTTAATTTTTTCTCCAGACATTCTCATATTCAGATGTAAATTTTAGCTTTCTTCTTAAAAAAAATATAAATTAAAAATTTAAAAACTGTCTTTTAAAAGTGGGGAAACTGAGGATCTGTTGTCATGGGGCATGAATAAGTTCGGGAGAAATAACATATAGTACAGTGACTATAGGTAATATACTGAAATTTTTAAAGAGAATTTATCTTAAATTTTCTTACCAAAACACCACACATAACTATGTGAGGTGATGAAGGTACTAATTTTCTTGTGGTAATCATTCAATAATGTAAACAAATATCAAAATGTCACACCATATCCCTTAGATGTATACATTTTTTGTCAAATATACTTTAATAAAGTAGAAAAACACTACCATGTTTTAGATTTTTCCTATTGTAAATTATGAATGCCATCTCAAATTTTTGTCTGCATTTTAATTTAAATGATATTATGTATATTGTTATATAGAGAAGTATATAATAATAAATCTATATAACTTGTTCTACTTTACTAATTTAATTATTCAAGTTAAACAGCAATTTTTCACTTTTAGTGTAACTACAGGAAAACTTAAGATTACCTTTGAAAATTTTAAGATAAATATGATTTTTTTCCCAAAAAATACTGGTTATTAACAGTTACAATGAATAAACTTATATTTTCTATAGAACTCTCATAAAATTGTTTGTCTCAGTGAAGATATTAACTTTCCAAAAGTGGCCTGTAGGATAATATTTAGAAATAAACATATCCTACATCAAGCACACAAAGTGAACTCAGTGTGAGTTTAAAATGGCTTGCTTTTTTTCCAGAGGCTTAAGGGACCTGGGCACCCCTGGGACACATGCAGAGTTGACTTGCCTGGAGTCAAAAATTCCACAAGGTCATTCTCTGAAGCTGTGCCCCCCCGTGAAGCCTGAGATCAAAGGGCATGCCACTCTTCCTCAGAGATATGGGCCAGAGGGTTGACGTATGTTAACAACATATTATCAGAGATCTATAGACAGTCGTTACTTCATACTGAGTAAACTGAGTGAACGCTTGAAGATACTCTTCCATCAAGTCTGTTCCCCTGTGGCTACTTTCTTCTTTGTGATCTTTATTTAGATACCTTCCCAGAGATTAGTCAGTGTCTAGAAGATGTTTACCACAAAAGTGATTGTGTTGATGTGGTAACAGGATATTTCCTTTCAAGTTAATTTCAGACAGGTAAAGTGAGGTAATGGTGAAACTAACAGATGATAGATTAAGTGTGTACGTGACTAGAAAGGTATAAAATCAAAACCCTGAATAAAGAATTTCACTACACGCCATCCCATCCAGTATAGTCTGTTTCTTGACTCAATAATTACAGGAGCGAGTTTACACCCATGGCAAAGCTGCTGTTCGTTCGCATCTCCGGTCATGCAACAGTGGCCTCTCCAGATTTATCTTAACAGAGGAAATGTATTCAAGCATGCTGGCAGTGTAATTCTTAACATTTGGTTGTACTTTCCATAATTCTTGGGTAAACAGGATTTTCCCCAGAGAGGCTGAAGAACAAGAACAATTCAGTACACAATGATAGCAGAAGACTCTGGTATTTATACCATTTTACCATTAAAAAGCAAAAAATGTCAACAAAATCACTAGCTAGTAAAAGGTAATGAATGTTTTTACATACAGATAAAAGATGTAATAAATAATATTTTTTCTTTACTAAAGTAACAACTGTGATGCATTAAAAGACAGGCTATTGTTCCTTAGAATAAAAGACAGAGAAAACTATCACTGTCCATTCAAAAAACTAAATATAATGATGAACATGATGCACTGTTTCTATGGCTCATTGAAGATCTGAGTGACAATAGCTAAAAGTGATGCAGAGAGAAGGAAGAGCACATTGGACTAAAATTCAGGATCAAGGCAAGGCACTAAAAAAGTACATAGTTGAAGGATCAAAATGCAGCCACTGAGTCCATAGTTCCTAATTTATTAAGAAATATGTATGTAAAAGGAGGTAGTTAGAACATGGCTTCAGAGAAGCACACAAAGACATGCAACTAACATGTCAGACTCATGTCAATGAAGATGGGGGTGGGGGGGGACAGAAATGGCCTCAGGGGAAAAATGCAAATCCTGGTCCTGGGACTTGTGTGCTTCCATGGCGCTGTTAAACCTCAGCCCAGTAAATTTGGCATGGAACTTGTCTTCAAAAGGCATACATTTTTTCCCAAATTCTGGGTTATTTTTGAACTCCAAGTGTGGATTAGTGGCCTCTGTTTCATGCAATTAAGTGATTGCATGGGGTCAGCAATCGATCAAGTCCTTAAAAATAATATATGATACAGTTATTCTCTATTTATATTATGCAAGCAATACAATTCTTATTGGTTATTATGAATTGGCTCCTGGTGGAGTAATAGTAAGCACTTGTAAAAAATAGAATGTGTATATATCAACTACCAAAGAATCTACATAAAAATGTGATGTAGGTGGTTAGATCTAGCGACTTTACTTAAAGATTAAACTGTCAGGACCTTGTCATGAACCTCCATAGCCCCTGAAATGTGCTTTCTACAGTAATGAGGCAGCTTCCCATCCAGGAATTAGAGTTTAACCTTCCAAATTCTAAAATAGTTAGAAAGATCAATGCTTTCAGAGAAGATAGAATCAATCCTTGAAAAATAATTATAATTTTATTCAAAGACAGAGAATAACATTATCTAGGAGACTAAAATTATTCAATAACACATACTTGATACAAAGAAAATTAAAACATAAAATAAACTGCTTCTTTTAACCACTGTCATTAAACGAAAAAATTTGTTTGCTATTTCAATTATATTCTCCAAGTATATATTGACTTCTGCATTATACTATGTTTAAGATTCACATTAATCTCAAAAATTAAATAAGTAATAATATGAGCTATATAAAATAAACAAGGTCTCATAAAAACAAAAGAAAAGCATCAATTCTATTTTTGCCTTCAGCTGTGCTTTATGCACTGCTCTTGGTTAAAAAAAGCTGTGTGTATGTGCATGCCCTTTTTATGTTTGTCTGTGTGTGTGTACAAGCTCACATTTGCATATGAGTGGAAGAAGTAATTAAAAGAAACTTAATAAAAAGCTAAAAGAGATTATAAACTTCTCACTGATTATTCTTGGAGCAATCACTGGAAGCTCTGTACATTCAAAGTTTAAAAGGATAAAATTTAAACTCATCATTCAGGCATTCAAGTATTTCCACTAGATAATCAAAACCTAAATTACAAAATATACCTCTTATTTCTGTGGTAGGTTATACTTCCAGAAGGAAAAAATATTCGGGTGTGAGGACATGGAAAACTAACTTTTAGGTTAGTGAAGGTTGTAATAGCTCTTCTTCCTCCTTCATCAAATTCTAGTCATTATTTCAGTGTTCCTCTTCCATAAGTTCACATTCCTCCAAGAAGACATTTCTAATTCTTTCAGTGCATTTGTCATCCCCATTTCCCCCCCTTCCATGACATTATTTGTCTACCAGTCTTACAAGTCTTAGCTTATATTAATTGTCTGATTTTTGATAATGCATTATTTCACCCAAGGTAAGATCCTAGAGGGCCGTTATGAAAATATAATTATCGTATGTTCATATAATATTTAGCACATACTGGACAGTTATGCTCATAGCAGATGCTCAGTAGACAACTGTTGTTTAAACAAAAAATTATCTTAGCCTAGGACCAATTAAAGCCATTTCTTTGTAACATGAAAGGACAATACCAGATGTTTCACTAAGTAATTTAAGATCCATTTAAGGTTTGACAAGTTGAAAAAGTTTTATATCATTACACGTTTCTGGCAGGTAAAATCTGCTCACACTATTCTGTATATCTTTACCTAAAATGTAAGAACACATTTAATTAATAATTTCCATTTCCTTCCATTTTTCCTTTCCTTTCCTTTTTCTCTACTTCTCTTCCTTCCCTCCTTTCTTTCAAAGCTTTCTTAAAAGACTTCATTTTTTAGAGTCGTTTTAGATTCATAGAAAAACTAAGAGGGAGGTACAGAGATTTTCCATATACCCTCTGACCACACACATGCACACCTTACTGAGTTATCAACATCCCCCTCCAAAGTGGTACGTTTGTGACAACTGAAGAATCTACATTGACACCTCATAATTACCCAACGTTGGAAGTATATGTCAGAGTTCATTTTTGGTATTGACGGTTTTGGACAGATGTATAGTGACACATATTCATCATTGTAGTGTCATGCAGAGTATTTTCACTGTCCTAAAAATCCTTTGTACTGAGCCCATTCATTGCCCTCTTCTTTCCACCCCTGAGAGCCACTGACTTTTCACTATCTCCACAGTTTTCCTTTTCTGGAATGTCACACAGCTGGAATCATACAGTATGTAGCCTCTTTAGATTTTCTTCTTTCACTTAGCAATATTTATTGAAGGTTCTTCCTTATATATCCATAGTTTGATAGTCATTTCTTTTCTAGCATTGGATAATATTGAGTTGAGTTGTACCTCAGTTAATTAATTCATTTAACTACTTAAGGACATCCAGTTTTGCTTTCAAATTTTGGTCATTATAAACAAACCTGCAATAAATATCTGGGTGCAGGTTTGTGCATGATCATAAGCTTTTAATTATTTGGCATAAATGTCAAGGGTCATGTTTGCAGGATTTGGGTGGTAAGAGGGTGTTTTGTTATACAAGTATAAGAAACCACTAAACTATCATCCAAAGTTGCCAAACCATTTGCATTACAACTACAGGCGAACAAGCATTCCTGTTGCTCCATTATCACGCCTAACATTTGGTTTTGTCAGTGTTTTGGATCTTGGCCATTCTAACAGTTGTGTAGTGATATCTTATTATTTCTTTGCATTTCCTTGATGACATATGATGAGAAAGCTCTATTTTTTTACGAAAAGTACAATTTTTAGTGAATTACTCCTTTCTAAGCATTCAGTATAACTTCTCATGTGCCTTCCTCTTTTTTTATAACTTTATTCAAATTAACATGTGGATATACAATATTTAGGTTACAAATGTTCTCACTTGTAGGGTAATGTTCCATTTGTAAAAGAGACTTTCACCAAGGGGGCGTGTTATACACTCACAATGTGCACAATAGGTGAGAACCCACCTTCCTCCTTCTGCGAAACATCCTTCCCTTCCCCCCTCCTGCTTCTTTTTTTTTTTTTTTTTTATTAAATCATAGCTATGTACAATGGTATGATCATAGGGCATCATACATTAGTTTCACAGACCGGTTGACACGTTTATATCACACTGGTTAACATAGCCTTCCTGGCAATTTCACAATTGTGTT
>CAUYPK010124553.1:0-31241 GCA_963574355.1 Loris lydekkerianus | reverse complement strand
CATCACAGCTCACAGCAACCTCAAACTCTTGGGCTTAAGTGATTCTCTTGCCTCAGCCTCCCAAGTAGCTGGAACTACAGGCCCCTGCCACAAGACCGGGCTATTTTTTATTGAGGTTGTCACCACTGCTGTTTAGCTGGCCTGGGCTGGGTTCGACCCACCAGCCTCAGTGTATGTGGTTGGCGGTGTAACCACTGTGCTACGGATGCCAAGCCTCCTTCATCATTTTGCACTTACCTCTCCTATACCAGCTCATAAACTCAAGTCTTTCCATTTAAAAATAACATTCTTGCCAGGTATGGTGGCTCATGCTTGTAATCCTAGCACTTTGGGAGGCCGAGCTGCAGGATTGCTTGAGCTCAGGAGTTTGAGACCAGCCTGATCAAGAGCAAGACACCAAGATTCCATCTCTATCTGTAGTTCCAGCTACTTGGGAGGCTGAGGCAGGAGGATTGCTTGAACCCAGGAGTTTGAGGACACCTAGCCTGGGCAACGGAGTGAGACAAGAAAGGAAGGGAGGGAGGGAAGGAGAGAAGGAGGAAGGAAGAAAGGAAGAAAGGACAGGAGGGAGTGAGGGAGATATTCTTTCAGATTTGCTTTTTCTCTAAGCTTCTTGTTTCTCTTTCCCTGACTGAACAACTAGAATCTCCACTCACTATGGACGTGTTAAATGAGAAAGCAAATTATCTCTTTCAAAATACAATGGTAGGACAGAAATAGGAGAGACATTCTCCTTTCAAAAAGGAAAAAAATGGAAGATAGAAAGGGGCCATTGATCTAAAGCAGTGTTCTTCAACCTTTTTCATCTCACGGCACATTTGAACCGAGAGTTAAACTTCCAAGGCACACTTAAATTATGTTAATAAAAAAAAAAAAGAGTTAAAAAAAAAAAAAGGAATATACTTAAATGCTTTGAAATTCTTTCAAAAATAATTTAATTAATAATGTTTTAAAAATTTCATGGCACACCTAAGATCCTCTCAAGACATACCAGTGTGATGAGGCACACTGGTTGAAAATCATTGGTCTAAAGCAAGGTTGAAACCCTGGATGACAAGTTTCATTAAGTTTTTAAGGCCTGAGAATAATACTCTGGCTTGATGCTCCATTCTCTGGATCCAAGGCAGCAGACCCCACCCTCAGAGTCATTCTTTTTCTACAAGGATAACATGTTTGCAAGCAGGTACCTATGTCAGCCTATTTTCTACCTGTGGAATTTCAGAAAGTCTAAGAATCGTACTTTGTTTCATCCCATCTCTGTCTTTTTCAGTCTAGGCTGGAATAAAAATTTTATACCAATTTTCTGTTGGTATAAACTTCTCAGAAATATTGTTGGTCTCCTATGCAACTCACTACTTAGGAATGTAGGAGGCTCACGTCAACATTCCTCATCACATTTTGCTGTAAGCAGCAAGGAAGTACCAGGCCAAACCTTCCACTGTATACTTGGAAATCTTCTTGGCTAAATAGACAGGTTTACAAGTTCTACTTGCCATCCAACAGAACACAATTCAGCCAAGTTCTCTACAATTCATAACAAGGATCATTTTTTCTTCAGTATCTTTTTTTTTTAAGACAGAGTCTTACTTTGTCACCCTGGGTAGAGTCTCACTTTGTCACCCTGAGTATAGTGCTGTGGCATCACACCCCAGAGCAACCTCAAACTCTCGGGCTCAAGCGATTCTTTTGCCTCAGTCTCCCGAGTAGCTGAGACTATAGGTGCCTGCCACAGCACCTGGCTATTTTTAGAGATAGGGTATTGCTCTGGCTCAGGCTGGACTTCTGAGCTCAGGCAATCCACCCACTTTGGCCTCCGAGAGTGCTAGGATCACAGGAGTGAGTGTTCAGTTTCTTTTGTGTGTGTGTGTGTGTGTGTTAAATAAGGTTTATTGTTAGCTTTATTGCCTATAGTTTATAAGATGCAACTTTACTGTGCCTTGCAAACAGGATACATTTCTTAAAAAACTGATCAAAATTTTCCATACATATAACTTTATATGATAGATTACAGTGCAACACTATTCTTGTTACATAATTATAGAAATACTATAGAACCCAAGAGCACAGGGAAGAGCAAAAGAAATACAATCCTGAACCATCTGAACAAGATGATTTGATGAAACTTTTTAGTGTAAGTTCAGAAAACACAAAGGAGGGAAAAAATACATGCACACTGCCGTCATGAGCAAAATGCATCACTCATCTGCTCCTTGTTAGGTACAGGTGGGTCAAATGGTGAATCTCAGACACATGCACACTCACTCAGGCTCCCAATTTCTTCTCCTGCTTCCCTCCCAGTCCTAATATTTTGTTCAGTTTCTAACAAGAAGTTTTTCATTTCCATCTGAGACCTTCCCAGAAGCATCTTCAACATTTATGTTTCCTCTTTTTTTTTTTTTTTTGCAGTTTCTGGCCAGGGCTGGGTTTGAACCTGCCACCTCCGGCATATGGGGCCAGCGCCCTACTCCTTTGAGCCACAGGCGCTGCCCTTTTTTTTTTTTTTTTAAGACAGAGTCTCACTATGTTGCCCTGGGTAGAGTGCTGTGACATCACAGTTCACAGCAACCTCCAACTATTGGGCTTAAGCGATTCTCTTGCCTCAGCCTCCCAAGTAGCTGGGACTACAGGCGCCCGCCACACTGCCCAGCTATTTTTTGTTGCAGTTGTCATTGTTGTTTAGCTGGCCCGGGCCGGGTTCGAACCCGCCAGCCTCAGTGTATGTGGCTGGCACCATAACCACTGTGCTACAGGTACCAAGCCAACATTCATGTTTCTAGCAACATTCTGTTATGATGATGAATTATCCTCTGTGATGACAGAAGACATCTCTACAGTCTCCTCACTTCTTTCTGCACCTTCACCAGAAGGCTGCCTTTAATTTCCATATTTCTACCAACAGTCTTTTCAGGGTAATCCAGGCTTTTTCTGCCATGTGCCTCAACATTTTTCCATTTCTAACCATTACCCAATTCCAAAGCCACTTCCACATTTTCAAGTACAGTAGAACCTCTGTAAGTTGGCCACCCAAGGGACTGTAACAACTTGGTCAACATATAGATGAGGTCAACATAGGAGTTAGGCCTACTGTACTGATACATACGTATGGTGCATGTCTGATTTATGGAAATCAGATCAACTGAAGGAGGTGGTCAGTGTAGGGAGGTGGTCAACTATGGAGGTTCTACTGTATTTGCCACACCACCACCCCACTTTCCGATACCAAAATTTGTATTTGTTTCCTAGATGTGCCATAGCCAATGACTTTAAAATAAAAATTTATGGTGTCTGGAGGCTAGAAATCTAAAATCAAGATATCATCAGCTCCCTATTGAAGACTCTAGGGAAGAATCTTCTCTCTGGCCTCTTCCTAACTTCCGGTAGCTCTCAGCAATCCTTGGTGTCCTTTGCCTTAGACCTGGGTCATTCCAATCTTTACCTACTCGGTTACATGGGCTTCTTCCCTGTGTCTCTCGCTGTGTGTCCCTCCCCTTCTCCTCCCCCCACTTCTCCTCCTTCCCCTCCTCTCCTCCTCATCCTTCTCCTCTTTCTTTTTATTGAGTCAGGCTCTCACTCTTCACCCCAGCTAGAGTGCTGTGGTGTGATCATAGCTCACTGTAGACTCTAACTCATAGGCAACCCAAGTGATCCTCTTGCCTTGCTTCCCGAGTAGCCAGGACTACAGGCACATGCCACCACACCCAGCTAAGTGTTCCCTTTTCTGTAGAGACAGAGGGTCTTGCTCTGTTGCCCAGGCCTCCTCTCCTTTTCTAATAAGGATACCAGTAGTGGAATTCAGACCTACTCTAATCTAGTATGACCTTGTTTTAACTAATTTCATCTGTAAAGGTAACATTCTGAGGGTGTTTTTTTTGGGGGGGGAGGGAATGACAGAGTCTCACTTTGTTGACCTCAGTAGAGTGCCATGGCATCACAGCTCACTGCAACCTCAAACTCTTGGGCTCAAGCAATTCTCTTGCCTCAGCCTCCCTAGTAGCTGGGGCTACACGCACCCTCCACAACGCCTGGCTAATTTTTTGTTGTTGTTGTAGTTCAGCTGGAGTCGGGCCCGAACCCACCACTCTCTGTACATGGGGACGGCACCCCACCCACTGAGCCACAGGCGCTGCCCTATTTTTTTTTTTAAGCAGACCCTTTTGAACCAGGCCAGGTTCAAACCTACCACCCTTGGTGCATGTGGTTGGTGCCCTACCCACTGAGCTATGGGCACCAAGCCCATTCTGAGGTTTTGAGTGAACATGAATTTTGGGGTAATACTATTCAACCCACTACCCCGAGCAGCAGAGTTTGGAAATCAGTACACTAAACACCGTGCCTTCATTTTTACCTCCCCAGCTTCTAGCACTAGTCATAGAATGCAATCAATGTTTGCCGGAATTTGTACATCAACATTTATAACAGCATTTTCCACAATAGCCAAAAGGTAAAAACAATCCAAATGTCCATTAACAGGTGAATAGATAAATAAAATGTATTATATGCATACAATGGAATAATATTCAACCTTCAAAAGGAGAGAAATTCTGATGCTATGATGCTATCACCATGGGGATAAACCTTGAAGGCACTATGCATTATCCCCAGTATCTGAAATAAGTCAGATACCAAAGAACAAATATCGTATAACTCCTTATATGAGGTACCTAGAGTAGTCAAATTCAGAGCGACACAAAGTAGAACTGTGGTTGCCAGGCTGAGGGGAGGGAGTTCAGTGAGTACAGAATTTCCTTAAAACAGAAATTTATGGTGTCTGGAGGCTAGAAATCTAAAATCAAGATGAGTACAGAATTTCCATTAGCGATGATGAAAAAGTTCTGCTGGTAAATAGTGGTGATGGTCGCAAAACAATATGAATGTATTTAATACTGCTGAATTGTACACTTAAAAATGGATAAAATGATCCAGGTGGAAGTGACTCTGGGAGGCTAAGGCAGGAGGATTGCTTGAGGTCAGGAGTTCAAGACCCCCCCAAGCAAGAGTGAAACACTATTTTTCTACCAAAAATAGAAAAACTAGCCACATGTGTTGTGGTGTACATCTGTAGTCCTAGCTAGTCAGGAGGCTGAGGCAGGGGGACTGTCTGAGCCAAGGAGTTTGGGGTTGCCGTGAGCTATGTTGATGCCACTGCACTCTAGCCAGGGTGACAGAGTTAAGACTCTGTCTCAAAAAAAAAAAGAGGCTAAAATGGCAAATTTTATGTTATATACATTTTACTACAATAAAATAAATGCATACTGGAAGAATACATGGGCTCATGTTCTGGACATTCTCATCCCAAGTGCTGAGACTGCTAGCCCTCAGCTTCCAGTTCCTTCTTATCTTCACAAAAATAGTAACAACATAATCCATTTACTGATTGCTTATTATATGCCAGGCACTGTGCTAAGCATTTTGCATACATTATATTATTAAATCTGCCTAACAATAGCCTTATATCAGATTTTGGGATCTCCACTTTACAGACAAGAAAACTGAGACTCAGAGAGCATAAGCAACTTGCACAAGGTCACAGCTAAAAGTGAGACACTAGAAGTTGAGCTTTTATTTTCTCAGAGGCCAAGCTCTTTACCACTTTGGGTACTTCCTCATAAGTATTCCGTTCAGCATGTGTGTCCCATGCTCTGACAATCTGTACTGAAGGTGGCCTCTAATTAGCCAAGATTTATGTAGTACCTTCCTATATATGCCTGGAAGGACTCAACACCTGCTCATTTCTTTAGGGGGCACTATTATTATCATCCTCATTTTACAGATGAGGAAATGAGCCACAGAAAGGTTAACTGGTCCAAAGTCACAGAACTGGGTATGATCCCAAGAAAGGAGATTAAGGAATTTTTTTCTTTGGTAGTGTTTTCTTTTTTTTTTTTTCCTTGGCCAGGGTTGGGTTTGAACCCACCACCTCCGGTATATGGGGCCAGCGCCCTATTCCTTGAACCACAGGCGTTGCCCCGAGATTTAGGAATCTTTTAACCACATATACTTTCACCTTTTTAACAGGAAGAAATCCTCTGCTTAATGCCACCAAGAGGACAAAAGGATTAATGCTTCTTCTCATCTCTGTGGGACGGTATTCTTCTGCTTCCATCCTCGTAACTGAAATGTCTGTGGAGGGAATGCATACATGAGCCGAGGAGAGGCTCCCTGCCTTGTTCAGCTGAAGCCCCCAGGTGGGCACAGTGGTACTTTGTCATCAGACAAAAGTACTTGAGGTTCTCCAGGGAGACCTGGTTTTCCTGGTGCCTTCCTTCGATAATTTCAGTTCTTGCACTCTTGATGTCTGCGCTGATGAATTATTAGACTTCTTCATACTGATGGAGTCTGTAAGCACAGGCTTACGCGCAGTAGACAAGATAAATGAATGAGAAATAAATTTTCACAAGGCCCCAAGGGCCTTTCTTCTCTCACCCGCTTGAGTTTTCCTCTATTATCTCAAGTCCTGCTGGGCGGAAACCTTTTCACTAGGATTTCTCAGCCTGAAACCAGCTCCCATCTTGCATTTTAAGATACAAAAGCGTTTCGGAATCATTTCTCTTCACCTCGGCTTGAACCCAATTTGGGGTGGGAGACATCTCTCTCGCCTTGCCTGCCTCAGTCTCCAGTAGAGTATCATGGGGAGCTGGAAAGCCCAACAGGGTCTTTGAGTGTTTTTTGTGGGCATCTACGGGCTGCCATCCGCCAGCATTTTTATCAGAACCTACAGTTTCAGGCCCTGTGTGGTATCCTTGTTGGTAGTTATCGCACGTACTCATCGTGGACCTTCTGAATATTCACGAGGGAAGCAGAAAGGCCAGTGTTAAAGAGAGGAGAAACAGTAGTTCATAAATATTAATAAGGGCGGGCCCACGTGCTCCGAGGAAGACTACGAATGTCAACCACAGAATGACGTCCGGGTCCTGCGCGCGCCGGCTGGGCGGGTGCCCGAGAGCGGGCGCGCCCCCGGGAGCCGGGCACGAGCTCGGGGAGGGCGGGGCGGAGGAGGGAGCGGAGCCGGGCGCCGCCGGAGCCGCAGGGGGAGCGCTCGCTGGCTGCCCAGCAGGCTGGCAGGCTCGCCTCCGCCTCTGCGCTGCGCTCCGGCCGCTCGCCGCGGCCCGTGGATGGGGGTGTCCGGCTGAGCCCCGGGATCCGCCTCCCTCCGCCAGGACCCGCACAGGTGCCGTTGCGGGGGGCGACCCTAGTCCAGATCCGACCCCCTGCCGCGGGTGGGGGTCGGATGGGGGTGGTGAAGGAGGCCCCGGGACTCGGGATTCTCAGGCTGGACGGTCTGGGGTGCCGCTGCCCCCGCCCCCACCCTGTCCCATTCGGAGATTGGAAAGGAAGAGCGTAGTGGCCCTCGCGCTCCTGCCCAGTCCTTCGGGGAGCGCAGCCTCAGGGCCGGGAGATGCGGGATGCTGGGCACTTAGAGGATCATCTCAGAGCATCGGCCCCCAGCCAGGCCGGTGTGCGTGCATGTGTGTGCGTGTGTGTGTGTGTGTGTGTGTAAAGGGGGGCGGCGCGGCACTGGGGGGCGGCTGGGAGAGGCAGACGAAGCTGCCCGATCGTGCTGGTGCAGTGAGTGGGTCGACACCTCATCCCAGGACCGTTATCTGCTCCGGTTACCTTAAAGGTCCCAGAATCATCTTTGTCCCCAAGGACCTACCCAGACCCCCTCGGTGCGCCCACCCCACTCCCAGACGGCGCATTCCTGCAGTGTCAGAACCGCCGGCCGCGGGCGCTGAGCGAGCGGTTGTTTTACTATAGAACAGGTCGGAGGAAGGGCCAGTGTGTGGTGCGGTTTGGTCCTTGGGGGTGGGGGGCCGGGGCTCTGGAGCTCGGGGACGCAGCGCTGGGCAGAGCCGGAGGGGGTGTTATCACAGCCCGCTCTCCCTCCCTCCAGCCTGTCCCTTCTCTCCTCGCCACTCGACACCCCTGACCCCCTCCGCGTCCCGCGTCCGCCTCTGGTTTGGCTAAAAGGGCAGAGGAGTGTGTGTGCGGCCTGCGCCGGACGAGCCCGCTTCCCGGGAGCGCCAGCCATTGTGCGGCTCGGAGCAGCCCTTCTTTACCCCGGCGGCCGGGGGAGGGTGGAGAATGGGGCTCTGAGCCCGAGGTGAATGGAGAGGCAGAGGAGGGGAAGGGGGAACAGAGCCGCGAAGCGGGTGCCCATCCCTATGCAATGAAGTACTCGGTGCGGTTGGCACACACGTACACGGGCTGCGTCAGCCTAGGAGCAGTGAAAACCTGAAGGTGGACAGCGGCGGGCAGCTTTGGGGGGTGGCTGTGGTGGTGGGGGCCACAGAATCAATTGATCTGTGGAGCAAGTAATGGACTAAGGGAGGAGGAACCGGGCTTGTGCGGGGGTGCAGAGGCCCAGCAGGGGAGAACTGGTGAAATCTCTGCTGTTGCTCGGCGGGCTCAGCTCCAGAGGGGCTCATCATTTGTTCCGCAGCCCCAAGCTCCAGCTAGCGCGTCGTTTTGTGCAGGGAGAGCCTTCTGGGTTTCCTACTGGGTCCCTGTGAAGCTCCATGTGTGTCTTTTCTTTTCCAAATCACACCTCCTATTGGGAACCAAGACAAATGGAGTAAATTAAAGGATAGAATTGAACTATAGTCCTGCACTCGGTTCTATGGTAAAGAGGAGGAAAGACGGCCCTCCCACACTTCCTTCTTCCTGCCATTTTTTATGGTCTTTATTTGTTTATTTATTTTGATCTTGGAAGTCTAAAGAGGACAAGCTATCACTTGTATGATTAACCCTAAGTTTTCAGGGAGGCAGGTTCTGAGATGACAGGTGCACTCTTGCCAGGTTCCATGTATTTCAGTTGGCGGGTTGAAGGCATGGTGCCAAGAAAGGGAAGCCAAATGAAAGTGGGCTAGAGGAAGGCTGGGGCCACTTCAAGAGGTGCTGCCAGCTCCAATCCCAAGAGTCCTCCTGGAGGCTATGGAAGGGCCAGTCAGAAGCTGGACTCTAATCTCCTCTGCTACAGCCTGGGGTCTTTCTATTAATACAAATGCTGGGTTCAGCTTGGGTGTTGAGTGACTTCAGCTTCCCAACACAGCCTTTCCCTTTTAGCTTCCCCGCCAGCTGGTCATTCATGCAGCACATTTCGGCTCCCGAAGAGTGAGCTGACAAAAAGCAGTCAGGCTATATTATGGATTGCTTCCAATAACGATGTGTCTGAACTCTAGAGCTGTGATATTCATTTCTTCTTTTATAATCTCTCCTAGATGAATCCATTTTCTCTAGAGTCTGCTTGGGCTCAGGATAGGTGCTTTTCAGCATACTTCTGCTGCCGATACACAAAGCTTGATCTTAGTCAGAGGCTTCCTGTTGCTGGTTAACAGTAGAAGCATGTGTTGTTTCAGCCCAGCAACCCTACTGGTGTCCCCTTGTTCTAGCTCCCCTGTCACGTCTACCGAAGAGTGCACATTTAAAGGAAGTATAAATATCTGCAATTCTAGCTGTTGCCTTTCATATTTTGGTGGAATATGGGATCAGTGATCCAAGATTTGGCCAAAGGAATTGAAAAAAGCCTTAGTGGCTCGGCACCTGTGGCTCAAGCAACTAAGGTGCCAGCCACATACAACTGAGATGGCGGGTTCGAATCCAGCCTGGCCCGCCAAACAATGATGGCTGCAACCAAAAAAAAAAAAAAAAAAAAAAAAAAAATTAGCCAGATGTTGTGGCAGGCGCCTGTAGTCCCAGCTACTTGGGAGGTGCAGGCAGGAGAATCACTTGAGCCAAAGACTTGCAGGTTGCTGTGAGCTGTGATGCCACAGCGCTCTACCCAGGGCAACAGCTTGAGGCTCTGTTTCAAAAAAAAAAAAAAAAAAAGCCTTAGTAAAAAAGATGCTAAAATTCTTTCAGCAATCGTTCTCTCATTTGATAAGCATTTGGCAGCATCACACATGGAATATCACGGCAGGGATGAGTTGTTTTTTCCTTGAAACACTCTCACATCGCACTTCTACATAAGCAAGTTATCCTGCTTCTTCTAGAATTACTGACATTTATTGGACATCTTCTATATCCACACACTGTGCTTAGTGTTTTAAAGATAATTTCCTTTAGTCTACAAGATAACCTTCAAGTGAGTACTATTTTAAACCCCGCTTTATAGATGAGGAAATTGAAGCACAAGAAGGCTGATAATGTGCCCAGTCTGACAGCCAGTAATGGTAGAACCAGTGTGGAACCTAGAGGCTGGGCTCTTAGCTTCCATGGAATACTGCTGCAATCAACACAAATACAGCTCTAAAACTTTCTTTACCTCTATTATATCCTGTGCTTTTCTAATCTCACCTTTTTGTTGCTCAGGGATTCTATTTTTTGGAGACAGAGTCTTACTTTGTCACCCTTGGTAGAGTGCTGTGGTGTCATAGCTTACAGCAACTTCCACTCCTGGGCTCAAGTGATCCTCTTGTCTCAGCCTCCTGAGTAGCTGGAACTACAGGCGCCTGCCACATTACCCGGCTGTTTTTTGAGATGAGGTCTTGCTCTGGCTCAGGCTGGTCTTAAACCTGTGAGCTCAGGCAATCCACCATCCTCGGCCTCCCAGAGTGCTGGGATTACAGGTGTGAGCCACCGCACCCAGCCTGCTCAAGATTCTTAATCTTTTTTGTGCTATGAACCCATGAAGTGGGGTGGAGAAAACCCTGGGATCCTTCTCCAAATGTTTTTAAATACATAAAATAAAATGCTTAGACTTACAAAGGAAACCAATATCATTGATTTATGTTATTGTCGAAGAGGCTGTAGGGACCAAAGATGAAGAACCCTTGACTGCCAATCAGTTGTTGTTGTCCAATGTCATAGACACTGGCCACAAATGGCTGTTGGACACTTGCAGTGTGGCCAACATTGATTCAATATACATGCAAGTCCAAATGAATGACATACTATAATCCAGAATTTAAAATGTATCGCTAATATTTTTAATATGAATTATGTTTTGAAATGGTAATATTTGGTTATGTTGGATAAATAATTGTATTGTTAAAAATACTATTACAGTCAAAATGATTAAGTTATTAAAATTAACTTCCAAAGGTGTTAGCGCTGTACCAACCCCTTCATTATCACAAATGAGGAGATCAGGAACCGTGATGCTTGGCAGATCTGCTGTTTCTTGAGCCTGTATTCTTTCCAAGATATGGTACTGGTTTTTTTTGAGACAGAGTCTCAAGCTGTCATCCTTAGTAGAGTGCTGTGGCATCACAGCTCACAGCAACCTCAAACTCCAGGGCTTAATCGATTCTCTTGTCTCAGCCTCCCAAGTAGCTGGGACTACAGGTTCCCATCACAACACCCAGCTATTTTTTGATTGCAGTTGTCATTGTTTTTAGGAGGCCAGGCTGGGCTCGAACCTGCCAGCCTCTCTGTATGTGGCTGGCGCCCTACTCACTGAGCTACAGGCACCACTTCAGTAGTGCTTTTATATCTTTTGCATTCCAAAGTCCTACCACATTGCCTTTGCAAACTATAAATGCTCCAACTATGTTTTGATGCAAGGCTAACTGACTTAATCCCAGCAAAACGCTGGTAAGAACTGTCAGCGTCCTCACCTGGCACACCCTTGTCCTTGCTTGTATAAGGTTTTAATTTTGTAGACAGAGATGGAGATTGGGCACTTCTAGGGCAAAATCCATGATTTTTGCTTTCTGGTTCTCGTTAAGTAGTGGTTCCAATTTAAATAGCTGACGGGATCAATAATCATACAGACAGGAGGGAGATGTTTTATTGCATTTCTGTGTCACAGGACAGAAAGTTGAGTATGCAGAGAAGGGTACTGGTAGATGGTGAAGCTTGTGCTGCCTGTCCATTGAGTACACATTGATTGACTGCCCAGCCCCAGGGCAGCCAGTGTGTGATTAGAGTCAGGGAAGATATCCAGAGGACGTCTGTGCCCTTGAGGAATTTAAATTAAAATTGAGAAGGGGCCTGATTGTACATGCAGATGGGTAAATCACAGCTGAAGGGAGTAGAGGAAGAGGGCCCGGTGGGGGGTAGATGTCCTGGAGTTCTGGGGAACTGAAAAGAGGCCTGAGTGTGCAGTATTTCAGGGTGTAGCACCCAGTATGGTTATGTTGTCTGGCTTTAGAACATAGGGATGGTGGTTCTATTTCTTACAGAATAATAGATTGGTTCATCCATTCCTCTGCTCCTAGGCATATACTTTGTGTTCGGGAAAAACTCAGGTGGTCGTTGGAAAGTCTTTATTAGTGTTTTATTTAGTCTTTATTATTTATTGATGAGGGTGGTAACATCCAGTTCCCCCAAACCCTCCTTATCCAAAACCCTTGGGGCCAGACATGCTTCAGAATTCAGATGACTTCAAAATTTGGAAGGCATTCATAGAGAGCACATTTTGTGTTTCATCAGTGAGATCTGGGGTAGCCACGTTTATGATTTAAACACTTACTAGTCTGTAGCAAAACACACACAAAACAATAAATTAAAGCACAGGCAGCTTTGTATTCATGTTGGTCAGGTTTAGTTGCCAAATGAGTTTGGTCATGTCACATTTTTCCACCCAACAAGTCATGAAAAATTTCTAATTTTCAGAGCACATGGCTAAAGATGTGGATCTGGGGTCATAGTAACTATAATATAACATTAGAGAATATACAACATCGTTGGCATTGGTTACCTGGAAGGCACTGAGTTAAGCACTAATCAGTGTTTCCTCCTTTAATCTTATAACAATACTTTGAGAAGGGTCAAGGTATATTACATCTTTCTTGAGAAGAGTAAAAAAAGCACAGAGAGACTAATAACTCATCTAAGGTGACAGTTGGTAGGGAAGAACGGGCGTAAATCTGGGTAGTCTGGGCCAGGAGCTGCACACCTAACCACTAGGCTCTTTGTTTTTTGGGGGGAGGGGCAGGGGATTGGAAACAGGTGTGTCTTCAGACCCTTCAGACCCTATTTAGGTTATAGCAGCCCCAACTCACACGATCCTGTTTATTTCTTCTAGATAAACGAATCCTGAAAGTGGCTGTTGTGCTATTGCTGTGCAAGAATGGAGGCCCCACTGGTGAGTCTGGATGAAGAGTTTGAAGACCTGCGGCCCTGCTGCTCGGAGGACCAGGAGGAGAAGCCACCCTGTCTCTATGGCTCATCTCCCCACCACCTAGAGGACCCCTCCCTCTCAGAGCTTGAGAATTTTTCTTCTGAAATAATCAGCTTCAAGTCCATGGAGGACCTCGTGAATGAATTCGATGAGAAGCTCAATGTCTGCTTTCGGAACTACAACGCCAAGACAGAGAACCTCGCTCCGGTGAAGAACCAGTTACAGATCCAGGAGGAGGAGGAGACCCTGCAAGATGAGGAGTAAGACGTCTTAATTGCCCTCTCCTGCTTCCGTCAAGAACCCTGTAGTCTGCTGGGGCTTCTTGACGTAGGGCTAGCTTCTGCCTGTAGGATCATGGCATGTCACTGACATTTTTATGTTGTCAGTGGGGCCGTCCTCTGGTCATTGCTCACATTGTTTTTTATATATCCCTTCACAGTCAACTGCAGGTGGCTTTTTAAGTTGAATTTTTTTTTTTTTTTTTTTTTTTTTAAATTATTTATGGGGAATCACTGAGGGCACAAAGAGCTAGGTTATGCTGCTTGCATTTGCTGGATAATGTCCCTTGAATAATAGTGCCCTGGCCCCAGGAGGTGTGTCACACGCCATGGCTCCCCACCCCCGCCCGTTTTTCCTCTCTCCACTCCCCCATTCCCCTCCCCCATCATGTACTAGGTCATCAATTGTCCTCATATCAGAATTGAGTACATTGGATTCTTGTTTCTCCCTTCTTGTGATGCTTTACTAAGAAGAATGTATTTCAGCTCCATCTGAATTAATATGAAAGATGTAAAGTCGCCATCTTTTTTTAGTGGCTCAGTAGTATCCCATGGTATATATATATCACAGTTCATTAATCCATTCCTGGATTGGTGAGCATTTAGGTTGTTTCCACAATTTGGCAATTGTAAATTGAGCTGCAATAAACAGTCTAGTGCAAATGTCCTTATGATAAAATGATTTTTTTTTTTTTCTTCTGGGTAGATGCCCAGTAATGGAATTGCAGGATCCATTTCTCAAAGAACTCTAGTTTGAGTTCTTTGAGAAATCTTAGAGGAATGAAATATTTTAGATTTTCTTAAATACAAAATAGAATTTCAGGAGCACAGGATATTTCAGAGTCTATCTTGAGCTTTCTTTATGTCAGTGAAAATCCACCCAGATACTAGAAATAAGAATCAGAAAGAAATTAATTAACCATGATGGAGGAATCTATGTCATTGGACAAATGTGCTTCAAGAAACATCAGAATTATGGAAATCTCAGAATTGTTTACAACCCCCTCAGGCTTGAAAAATTATCTACAGATGTGTTTAAATAAGAAAGCATCTAAACTGAACTGAGGGCTTAGAGAACTAACTGCCCTGGAGAAAATAAAGGTGAAAACTGGATGATGTGCCTTTAGAATAGACACATTCCTTCTGTCACTTAGTAACTACTTTCTAGGTTATTAGTGAAGAAGAAGGAACTTCTTAGTAAAGTATTATTGGAGAAGGTGCTAGAAAGAGAAGAAGGGGGTAACATGTTACCTAAATTTAAAAAGGATGTTTGGGGCAGTTAGTAAAAACACAGTAGCTCCACCCCCTCTCCATTCACAGGTGATACATTACAAGACCCTCAGTGGACTACAACCACTGATAGTACTGTACTCTATATAAACTACGGTTTTACCTACTCGGACATATATATGATAAAGTTTAATTTATAAATTAGGCATAGTAAGAAACTATCAACAGTAACATAATCAAATGGAGCAATTATAACAATATTCTATAATAAAAGTTATGCGAATGTATTCTCTCTCTTTCTCTCTTTCAAAATATCTTATTGTGCTGTATTTCGGGTACCCGAAACCTTAGGAAGCAAAACCACAGATAAGGGAGTACTACCATCTGCATGAATTCCCTGTAGAGATAAAATATGCATCACGTGTTCTTTAGGAATCACAAAAGAAATGTCAAATGGTTTGGTCATGGAAGTTTGGAGCAAATGTCCTTGTGCTTTCTCTTTTTATGACCTTCAGTGGGAAGAGTTGTCCATAAATAATGGAGTCAAAAGCATTTGAGAGATTTTGAACCTGACTTGTATTTGGGGGAGGGTTCCATATTGGATGAACACGAAGACTGTACCTCTGTCCTTCTTCTGTCCCCACTGTCTAACACAGTGCTTGGTGTGCAATATATGATTAAGTAATACTTTTGAATGAAATATGGAATATTGAATGAACCAGACAAGCAATAATAACTAGCCTTGTAGATGCAATGTTATTTCTAAGCCCATGCCGTTTCCTTCTTTTTTTTTTTTTTTGGCCGGGGCTGGGTTTGAACCCGCCACCTCCGGTATATGGGGCCAGCACCCTACTCCTTTGAGCCACAGGCACTGCTCCACCTTCTTTTCTTTTAATTAAGGCTTGCCTGAAGGTATGATCTTAGAGAACATTTCACCCTGGTGACCAGTACTTTACATGTGGGCTGTGTGTTTCAATTCCATTTAAAATTTCAAATTGCTTCTCTTTAGATTCTGAACCTGTTATAATTTGCTCGGCTACGATTAGTCAAGAAAGAATAGCTCTGGGGCTTTACCATGCAGAGCATTTTTTCATTCCAGTGCACTAGGCAATGAACTAGTAACACAAAGACTATGAATTCTAATTTTCACACTCTCACTAACTCTCTGTGTGACCTTGGGCAAGTCACTTACCTCTAGTTGACTATGTGGGTCCCCATCTATGAAACCTCCAGAGCTCAGTCTCGATGAAGCTAAGGACTTGCAGAGAACCTAGTTCCTTACCCCACCCAGAAGGTGCTCTGAAAATGACCTTTTAAGCTGCGTCCCATTCCTTTTGCTTCCAACAAATTATTTCCTTCTTAGACCCCTCTGCAGCCTCATTAAGGACGAAGGTTCAGCAGGCAGGCTCTTATTCTCTCCTGGCACATTAACAGAGGCTACTCAATGTTAATGACCGTCACATGGGATTATTGGGCTTCTCAGCCTAATTTTTCTGACTTGATCGCCTCATTGACTGCCTCAGCTAACCAAAGGTTAAATAGCTCCTTGGAAATAAGGTATGATTTGGGGACAGCATAGAGGAAGGAAGCTGGGAAGAGAGAAATTAACACTGCACTATTGAGCATTCAGTGTATCTAAAGCCTCCTTACGATTTAATAAAAATCAGAATTATATTCATGCTTTCTTTTACAGACACCATCGGATATTTAAACTATGAGATTATAACTAAGTAAAGGGAAAGGGTGATTTCATATCTAACCTGGCTATGACTATCTCTAGAGCATAGTTCTGGTGTTATTGTAACAAACTTGTTTAGAGGTACCTTTGATCCACAAATGAGTTAAAAGTGTTTTTGAGGGCTGAGGGTTCAGGGGTGCAACCGATTAATAGGAGCTTAAAACAAAAGCAGGTTAAACTGACCTTCTTAAAGACAGGACAAATAGCAAAACAAAGGCAGTGATTCCCTTATAACAATTTCTTCAGAGATCATTTGGAACTATTCGACCAACTGAGATTTGTGAACTTATCTCTGATTTGTTAGGGCATAGAAGTTCTAGGCATTAAAGGAATGTTAAATCTGAAAATATATTTTCTGTTTTTGAATTCAGAAATTACCCCAGACTTCCTTCTTTTTGTACCTGTGATCACCCTTTTTCTTTGTCATCAGAGATCAGACCTGGAGGCCAGACCCTCTTAGCGGCCTCTACAAAGTGGGGACAACCCTCACCTGACCTCATGCCTCATCTGGGGTCCCTGTTGGCTCTTTTACAAGTACCTTGAAGACAGACCAAACACGGGAGAACAATGGCTGTTTCTAGTTCTTCAGATGGAATTGTTGGGTTAAAAGTGAATGATAAAAATAAAGTGTGCACAGTAAATAAACTGCCTGTCATCAGACATACTTACTTCAAGTTGAAGACAAGTAAATACTGGACAGTCAGATAAAGAGAGCTGCCAAAGAACTTGGATGTTTAAGAGATGTAATTGTCTTCTCAGCAGTTCAGTTTCCCTTATAGAAACAGGGCAGAAACAGTTTTGATTCTACATAAACATTTGAAGGAATCTAAGAGCTCGTGCAAAGACATTGCTGTGCTGCTAATAATTCCTGCTTCCTAAACGTTAATGGAAAATGTGCACCCATGTTAATACATATCTGAGTGTGGACAGTGGCCTGACTGGACACCAACAAAACGCTGGACAAGGAAAGTAGCTGGCCTAGGGGGTGTTCAGGGAAATGTCACTGCATTAGAATTCTGATAAGCCCTTTAAGCTTCCCACCATGTTGTCAGATATAGGCACATGGGGGTGTGTAGGAGTGAGAGAGAGAGAGAGAGTGTATGTGTGTGTTTGTTTATCAGACTGACAAAGCCCCGATGGAGATGTTGCCAGGTCCAGGTCCTGCAGCTCTTTGTAGACTTGTCTCAGCATTACCCACTCTGTTGGGTTTGCTCATACTGAGACAGCATCCTTCCCAAATCCCCAGCCCTTGGTGCTGAAAGATAGCTGAGTCAGTTCTGCAGGCACTTAAGTCCAAACTATAAAATATACACCTGAGAGTGCCTTTTCTATTACAGGGAGGAGAGATAGCAAATTGAATCTCAGGTGTCATGGCAGCATAGCGTTGTCATGGAAGCAATCTGTTGGATCTTAGTTCTTTGATAAATGGTAGAGCAGATAGCTGTCAAGGTCTCCTTTCTCTGAGATAAGAGTAAATAGCAGGATGCTTCTCAGATGAGTGAAATTTTATGGTCCACCTCGTAGTACTTATAAAAGGGAACATATCGGTTCCCAAGAACACCACTTGTGATGGGGTAGACAGACTCTCTGGGGAGAAAAGCCAATAGAAAGGTTGGGTCCCCCTGACATCCTCCCTTCTGCTCCTGTGGCTGCCTGGGTGCCAGTGCTTTGCCATGCTCCCATTTACCCTCCAGGGCTGGAGATCTAGACAGAAAGCAGCCATGTGCCACTGCGGCCTTGGCCAGTCCTCCTTTGGTGATGGATGAAAGCACAAAGTCCAAATGTAAGTGTGGATTTTTCATGCAGGGTCTGTTTCTAAACTGCTGTTCTAGCTTGCAATTTGGAACTTGGTGTGTTATTTTGAAGTCCATGGTAATGCCAACCACATAATTCATAGAGTGGGAATAGTTAAGTGGCTGGGAATGTGGGCTCTGTAGCTGTATTGTCTGCATTCAAATCCCACCTTTACCTTTACTGGCTGTGTGAGCTTTGATGAGTTAATTAACTTTTCTCTGTTTCAGTTTTTTTCTCCTGTTATGAGGAATGAATGACTTAATAACATAAGGAGTTTAGAATAGCACCTGGCTCTTAGTAAGTTTGGCCTGCTATAGTTATTGCTAAATGGACATTGAGTAAGCGTGGAAAGGGCATACAAGTGATTATAAAGAGAGGATAGCTTTTTACAGCTTTTTTGTTTTAAAAGTTATTTATAAACTTCAAAGGATAAAAAGTATGTCAGGAAGGAGGGCGAAAAGCTGGACAAAATGTGAAAGAGAATGAGGATGGTTTGAAATCCCGAGGAGGTGAAGGTTTAGGGAATTGTCATTAAAATCCTAGAATTAGAAGATAAAATCCAGAGCATGTCAGGGAAGGCTCAGAAAAGTGAGTGCTGTCTACATGATCTGAGAGAGCGCCTGGTTGTCTCTTTAAGGATATAAACAGTCTCAAGGTCATTGGAAAATGCCTGGTCCATTAAAGTTCTCAGCTTCCTTCCAGCCTAGGAGAGGTACAAAGGACTTCTGCCTGTTTTAGACTTTGCTGAATTTCATTTCTCCTGCCACTTCCTGCAGGGAAAAATCTGAAGGTCAGTGCCTGTGTGCATGCTGTTCATTCTTGCAGCACAGAATGTAATGCAGTGATGTAAAGAGGGGACCTACCGTGGCCTTTCCATGGGTGTGGCGCCGTGGAGTTTTGTCTTGGAGATGGCAAATCCTATTTGCCTTTTGGCTCTAGAATGCTAATAGGACCTGGGTGTAGAATTAGCCTGGATTAATGCAGCTTTAATAGGTACTATTTGGTACTATTAGGATTAGGTTGTAACCCACAGTTTAAGAAGTCGGTTCTGAAATCCTGCTGAGAAGATGTCTAATGAGCACTCTTTTCTCAAAGTGCATTCTTGCAATGGTAGGAAAATAATGAATAAGCTAATGCCCCAAGCTCTGCCATTAAATTGTGTTTTCCTGGGTTCCTTTTATTTTTATTTTTTTAATCACTGATTGTGTGTATTGTGCACTAGGAAAATCTCTTTATTTATGTACCCATGTAGCAGATATCGTTCCTAATTTTGCTTATGTTACAGACCTCCCTTCTCTATTTTCTGATTTTAAGAGTTTGTGCTCCGAGATAGACAGATATAAATAGGTAGACGAATAATATTTACACTCATCTTTTCAGAATCTTAAAATGTATTTTGCTATGCTTTGAATCTGGTCTGTGTACGCACATATTTGCTGATTATTTTTTAATTTTTATTTATTTATTTTAGAGACAGAGTCTCATTTTGTCGCCTTTGGTAGAGTGCTGCAATGTCACAGCTCACAGCAACCTCCAGCTCTTTGGCTTAGGTGATGCTCTTGCCTCAGCTTTCCAAGTAGCTGGGACTATACAACGCCCAGCTACCTTTTTGTTGTTGCAGTTTGGCCAGGGCCGGGTTTGAACCCACCACTCTCGGTATATGGAGCTGGCGCCCTACTGACTGAGCCACGGGTGCCGCCCATATTTGCTAATTTTTAAATCTTGGTCTCACATAGATCTTGGTCTCATCACAGATGCCTGAAGGAGACCGCACAGCACTCTCATTTATTGTTATCTAATATTCACTCAAGTGCTGCTGGCTTGCATGGACGGCATTATTTTAGAAGTTGATGTACTGATTTACATTAATCTCTTGGTGTTAACTTATTTATGTATTTTCCTGATGTGTGTTTGTGACTTCAGAATGTACCCTTTTTTCCCAAAGAAATTCTTCTGAAATAAATGCGTTAAGGAATAGGAATTGCAGAAAGCCTTTCTTATGATGTGCACATCAAAATTTTGAAAAGTAATAAAGGTAGCCCTGTATTCCTTCACTAAAAACTGTGTAGACAGAAGTGTATTCATTGCTTCCTTTCACATGCAGTGTGTCCATGGTGGCGAAATGGCACCTTTAGATCCTGCCTTGCTAGAGGGTGAGGTCTTGTAACTCATGGCCAGATACAGCATTTTTGGTGAGAAGCATTCACAGCATTGGCATTATCCCTTTTAGGTGTCAAGGAGTTAATTCCTCACCATTTAGCTTGCAGGGCTCTGAAATTGACATGGGTATAAACTACACGATGATCCTGATTTTAATGAGCTTCAACCAGAAAAGTTGGCCTGGTCTTTCTGTCTCCTTTCTTCTGTCTCTCTCCCCATTGGAAAAGAAACAGAGGCTTCTCTTAAGTTCAGACCTGAACTCTTTGGGTGAGGAGCAGATTTATTTCCAAGGCCAGAAGAGATCCAACCGTGCACTCTGCCATTTGTGCAGTGGTAAGAAATTCTCCTTCCCTGAAGCAAACACCCTTTACACAAAAGGCCCTGGCCAGGCCCCTCGAGCTTGGCTCTGTCTCCCCTGGAAGCTCTTCTAGTTCAGTTTTTAAGCTGCGTTGCCCCTGCATGCTGGAAGGCAGATGATCTCAGCCTGGTACACAGAAGCCTCTCTCCTCTCCTGGCCCAGCTCTTCCTTCCTCCAGGCGGGGCCAGGACACAGATGTGTGCTAATGAGAGCTTCTCTTTGTTTACAGGGTTTGGGATGCTCTGACAGACAATTACATCCCTTCACTCTCAGAAGACTGGAGGGACCAAAACATGGAGGCTCTGAATGGCAACAGCTCTGACACCGAGGTACCTCTTGGGGGGGGGCCCTGTTCAGTAGGGCTTGAGAAGATGTGGAATCCAGTTAGAAAAACATTCAGTAACTCAACAGTCTTCCTTATTATGTAATGAATGAAGCTCAGCAGTAGCTTAAAATCATTGCCAAGGGGGTAGGAGTTGGGAGAAGAGTGAAACATAAGGTCAGGGGGACAGCCAGCGAGTCTGAGGTCATTGGAATGGTCATCTGCAACAAATGACATGTGATAACTTCTCTTGTCGATGTGTGTACTACAACATGCAAAATAAGGTGGTCTGAAATAAGAGAAGGGTAACGACTCTAGGCTTCTTTGGGGTTCAAATAATGATGGTTTTAAGGAAAATTAGGTCTTCTCAGCTGATACGAATAGTTCCAACCCACCAAAACAAAGCTGAGAACTGCAAACAGAGTTGCATGGTGATGGCCAAGTTGGGGCCCAGGTATCAGTGAGGTGGCCACACAGCGGGGGGAAGAAATTTTTATGAAACTCAACCAAAGGGACGTCTGTGTCTCTGGACCAGAGTCATGCTCCATGGTTACTGATGCCAAGGCAGAAAGTAGCCTAAGGGCTTCTGAAAAATGAAGAGGATACTTATTTTGAGTTGATTTGCATAAGCTACGATGAGTAACCTTTTCAAAGATCCAAATTGCCTCTCTTGGCTGAGTCTACATATAGAATGGTACCTTAGTTTAGGCTGCTATACCTTAGACTGAGTAATTTACCTTTTTTTCTTTTTAAAAATTTTTTTGCAGTTTTTGGCCTGGGCTGGGTTTGAACCCACCACCTCTGGTATATGGGGCCAGCGCTCTACTCCTTTGAGCCACAGGCACTGCCCATAGACTGAGTAATTTATAAATAACGTAAGTTTACTTCTCACTGTTCAAGAGGTAGGAAAGTCCATGATCAAGTCACCAGCTCTGTGTCTGGTGAGGACCCTCTTTCTGGTTCAGAGAGGGCACTTTCTCACTGTATCTTCCCTCTGGTGATCTCCCTTAGGTCACTTTTTTTTTTTTTAGGCCATTTTTATAAAGCATTTATGAAAGCTTCACTCCCACGATCTAATCACCTCCTTAAGACCCCACCTCTTAACACTTTGAGCTTTGGGATTTCAACATATACATTTTAGGGGCACACAAAGGTAAAATCAGTTAATGGCTCCATCCATGTTAAAAGCCAGTTATGGTCGGCTTGGTGCCCGTAGCGCAGTGGTTACGGCACCAGTCACATACACTGAGGGTGGCGGGTTCAAACCCAGCCCGGGCCAGCTAAACAACTGCAACAAAAAAATAGCCGGGCACTGTGGTGGGCGCCTGTAGTCCCAGTTACTTGGGAGTCTGAGGCAAGAAAATCACTTAAGCCCAAGAGTTTGAGGTTGCTGTGAGCTGTGACGCCACAGCACTCTACCGAGGGCCCTGTAGTGAGACTCTGTCTCAAAAAAAGAAAAAGCCGGTTATAGTCTTGGTTGGTTTTCTAGTTAAAAAAAAATTAACAATTTCTTGTCAGGAAGGCCTGTCACATTCCTGTGGGCCCAGCAAATGGTGGAGGAGGGTGGATCTAATTTTTCTAAGTGTTCCAAAATTGATTCCAAGTAAAAAAAGTAGGAAACAGATTCTCCTAACTGTTCAATATATTTGCAAATTGTTGCTCAAAATAGCACAGCAAAGAGATCAGCATTTGACCAATTTGTTGACTCTTAACTCTTCTAATAATTGGTGATCTCAAATACTCAAAACCTTAGGATTTCATTAACCGGAGCAGGTAAGATGGTGACTTTGAGTTAAGATTTATTACAAGTCTGCTTGGCATAGACATAGGAGTCTGTGTCTCAGTTCTTGCTTTTTATTTATTTATTTATTTATTTATTTTTGAGACAGAGTCTCACTCTGTCGCCTTGCATTGAGTACCATGGCTTCATACATAGCTCACTGCAACCTCAAACTCTTGGGCTCAAGAGATCCTCTTGCCTCAGCCTCCTGGGGACAATAGGCACCTGCTACTAAGACCAGCTAAATTTTTCTATTTATAGTAGAAACGCAGTCTCTCTGTTGCTCAGGCCGGTCTCGAACTCCTGAGCTCAAGCAAACCCCCTGCCTTAGCCTCCCAGAGTGCTAGGATTACAGGTGTGAGCCACCTTGCCTGGTCTCAGGTCTTGCTTTGTACTGTCAACTTTTCATATTTTCTCTTGTGATGCTTATATGCATGGTGTTTCATACTCACCCAAAATGCAAAGGGAAGGAAGCAATAATGGAATAAATCTAGTTACTGAAATGAAATCAGGTCCATCATGGTGCAAAAGGCGGAGTTTGCTTTTAGCTCCTTTGAAACCTTTCCAACTCATTTTGTGGATTGAGCCAAAGGGTATATAAGATAACATGCCCTTCAAACGGACTTCTATTTATCCTCATCTGCAAATTTCCTTCAAGAGGGTTAATATTTCAGGGTGAATTGAATGGCCCTGAGAAGGATGATCAGGAGCTCCGCTTGCTCCTTGTAGTATTTCTTTTATTTAACCCGGGGGAAAAGGACAGAGTAGCGAAGTAGATGGAAGAAGGCTGTTTTATTTCACCATCCTCTATCATTTGGATTAATTATAGGAGAAGCTCTATTAACTGACCTCAGTTTCAGTGACTTACTAGATTAACCAGTACTCTGTATTCCTTCTATAAAACACAGCAACCAGGGCAGCGCCTGTGGCTCAGTGAGTGGGGCGCCGGCCCCATATACTGAGGGTGATAGGTTCAAACCCGGCCCTGGCTAAACTGCAACAAAAAATACCCGGGCGTTGTGGCGGGTGCCTGTGGTCCCAGCTACTGGGAGGCTGAGGCAAGAGAATCACCTAAGCCCAAGAGCTGGAGGTTGCTGTGAGCTGCAACACCACGGCACTCTAGCCAGGGCGACAAAGTGAGACTCTGTCTCTAAACAAACAAACAAACAAAAAACCCATACCAACCCAAGTCTTTTTCATGCTGAGGGCAGAAAGCTGGTAGGTGTCTCTCTAGCAAGTTCTCATACATTCCACTTTTAAGTTCATTTTCAAGAATCAGTTATCCTTGTGACTATAAGTAATTTAATCAAATATTAAACAATTTAATTAAATATTATACAATTGTGACGGCAAAGAGTCATTTTTCCTTGCTTAAAAATCAAAGCAACATACGCACATGGTTTAAAAAGTTATGGCAGCACCCATAGCTCAGTGGGTAGGGCGCTGGTCACATGCACCCAGGCGGGCAGGTTTGAACCCATCCCGGGCCTGCTAAATAACAATGACAACGGCAAAAATAAATAAATAAATAAATAAAATAGCCGGGTATTGTGGCTGGATCTGTAGTCCCAGCTACTCAGGAGGCTGAGGCAAGAGAATCGCTTAAGCCCAAGAGTTTGAGGTTGCTGTGAGCTGTGATGCTACAGCACTCTTATTGAGAGCAATATAGTGACTCTGTCTCAAAAAAAAAAAAGTCAAATAATACTTTTTCAGTAATACGTGTACATTGTATGACTTAAAAATAAAAAATAAAGACAGCAACATTTTGCCTCATCTTTCCCCACTTTAGAGAGACAAACCATTCAGATTTCTTTTAGCAGATTTTTTTTGGGGTGGGGGACATATAGCCCAAGTTTTTGAATAGCACATTTATCTTGCTACTTCCTTGATTTTTAAAAAATTATCAATTTGGGCTATTATTTATTGATTTGTATTATGGAAGACAAAGCTTTCACTCTTTTATACAACCCCAATACACAAAATCTTTCCCCTCTCTAATATGGGATTGTCAGCAATTTATAGTTAATTCAATATTAAATATATACACTAGTATAACTATGGAAATATAATTCCTAGCTGGACCATGTAGTGTTCTATAAGAATATTTCCTTTCTGGGGCGGCGCCTGTAGCTCAAGTGGATAAGGCGCCAGCCACGTACACCTGAGCTGGCAGGTTTGAATCCAACCTGGGCCTGCCAAACAACAATGATGGCTGCAACCAAAAAATAGCCAGGTGTTATGGCGGGCGCCTGTAGTCCCAGCTGCTTGGGAGACAGAGGCAGGAGAATGGCTTGAGCTCAGGAGTTGGAGGTTGCTGTGAGCTGTGATGGTACGGCACTCTACCCAGGGCAACAGCTTAAGGCTCTGTCTCAAAACAAACAAACAAAAAAAAAACCTGAGTATTTCCTTTCTCATACTACTTTTAGTTTAACCTGAAGTTAAGATTTTTTTTTTTTTTTGCTTAGTTTCCCATTTATCTATTTATCTCTCAACTTTAAACTCTGACTGATCTGTAAATCTCACCATATTTGGTTGCTCTGTGCTCTTTATGTGATGGTCATTCAAGTGCATAAGTAGAGACAGAGAGGCCTTGGAAAACTAATTTTAGTATAATGACAGGTCCTAGAGACAAGAGACTTTGCGTGCCATGCAGGGTGACATGGGGAAAGCACCATGTCCACCAGGCAGAATGGGCAAGGTGAGAGCCAGGCCCCTGCCTTTTTGGGGTTCCCTAAGGAAATGCAAGACAGGGCAGGATAAACAGTTCAGGATAATTTCCAAGCTTTGAACTCTAGTGGTGGTTCTTAATTACGTGGTACCTGGCTAAGGAATGCCAGAGACTGAGTTCTCTGGCCTCCGGGAGTATAGGGTCAAGAAAAGGAGGCGGGCTCTGCTTGGTCTAGTTTGCAAATCAAAGCCATCCTCCTGGGCAGAGCCTGTGGCTCAGTGGGTAGGGCGCTAGCCCCATATACAGAAGGTGGCAGGTTCGAACCTGTCTCCCGCCAAACTGCAAGAAAAAAATAGCTGGGTGTTATGGCAGGCACCTGTAGTCCCTGCTACGTGGGAGGCTGAGGCAAGAGAATCACCTAATTCCAGGAGTTGGAGGTTGCTGTGAGCTGTGACAGCACAGCACTCTACTGAGGATAACAGAGTGAGACTCTGTCTCAGAAAAAAAAAAAGGAAAGCCATCCTCCTGGCTGAGACCTTCTGCTATCTCCTTCCTTCCTTCCTTCCCTTCCTCTGTCCCGCCCTGCTCTTCCTTCCTTCCTTCCATACATTACGCTGTCACACAGGCTCGAGTGCAGTGTATGAGCATAACTCACTGCAGCCACAGACTTCTGGCCTCAAGGGCTCCTCTTGCCTCCACCTACCAAAGTACTGGGGTTACAGGTGTGAGTCCCCACGCCTGGCCTTTGCTAGCTTTTGTGTAGTTTCTCCCTTTCAAAAAGGTTTTTAAAAATGTCAAAACATCAGAATATACAGAAAATAAAAATATGAACAGTACAGTGGTTTAAAAAAAAAAAACAGACACTGTTTTCTTTTCTTTTTTTTTTTTTGCAGTTTGGCCAGGGCCGGACTTGAACCCACCACCCTCAGCATATAGGGCCAGCACCCCACTCACTGAGCCATAAGTGCCGCCCCAGACACTGTATTCTGTCAGTTTGATATTTTTTCTTAAAAACATCTAAACTGGCCCAGCGTCTGTAGATCAAGTGGATAAGGCACCAGCCACATACACCAAAGCTGGTGGGTTCGAATCCAGCCCAGGCCCATCAAACAACAATGACAACTACAACCAAGAAATAGCCGGGCATTGTGGCAGGCGCCTGTAGTCCCAGCTGCTTGGGAGGCTGAGGCAGGAGAATTGCTTGAGCCCAGGAGTTTGAGGTTGCTGTGAGCTGTGATGCTACGGCACTCTACCCAGGGTGACAGCTTGAGGCTCTGCCTCAAAAAAACAAACAAAAAAACACATCTGAACTAATGCCCTCCATCTCTCTGCTACATACGGGTCTGGTTGTACATTAGGTCAGCTGCCAAAAGCCTTGTGATTGCCGGTCCTTTATGTATGACTCTCTTGGTTTTCTTCAGAAGCTTTTAGAATATTCTCTTCTTCCTTTTTCATATGAAATTTTATGGTAATATACCTTAGGAGGAGAGGTCTTTTTCCTTCCTTAGTTATACAATGTATTATACTCTGTGGACCCTTTCAACGGGAAGCTCATGAGTTTAAATTGTGGCTTATTTTCTTGTGTTATTTTTCAGAAGATTAATTATTCCTGTCTTCTGCCTCTATAGAGATGATGTAGTTTTTTCCTTTATTATGTTAATGTGATGAAATACATACATTGATTTTAAAATATTAAATCAGCCTTGTATTTTTTTCCACTCCTTTTTCTTTTATTGTGGTAAAATATGTATAGCATAAAATTTGCCAATTTAGCCACTTTTAAGCATACAATTTAGCAGCATTCATTACATTCATAATATTCTACAATCATTCCCAACCTCCATCTTCAGAACTGTTTCATCTTCCCCAAACTGAAACTAGACCCGCTGTGAATCCTCAAAGAGCCAGTCCTTCTAGATGGATCCTGAGTGGCTAATTGGGCCTAAATTTTATTTTATTTTATTGTATTTTATTTTTGGAACGTTACAGGGGTCCAAACATTTAGGTTATGTGCACTACTGTTGTATAGTTGAGTCAAGGTTATAATTGTGTCCAGATAGTATGCCCGTTAGGTGTGAATTTACTCATTCCTTCCTCGCCCTCTTCCACCTGCTTGATTTCCACTGAATTTTACTACTGAATTTTCTACATGTGTACTGTGTGTACTCATGCTTGTTCGTTGTTTAGTTCCAATTTTAAAAGTGAGCACATCTGGTGTTTGTTTTTCCCTTGTTGATCCGTTCTGTGATACTTCACTTAGGAGGATTAGTCTCCAGTGCCATCCGGGTTGTTACAGAAGGTATTAGTTCAGCATTTTTTTTTAAATGGCTGAGTAATAATCCATGGGATACGAGATGTACATATACATCCAACACACGTATACACATACCATATGTGTGTATATGTACATACACATATATGTGTATCCATATATGGTATATGTGTATATACATACTATATACCATATATTCACATATAAGAGAATAGATAAACATATACCCCATTTTATTTTATTTTTTAAATTTATTTTTATTTATTTTGTTTTTGAGACAGAGTCTCACTATGTTGCCCTCAGTAGATTGCTGTGGCGTCACAGCTCACAGCAACCTCAAACTCTTGGGCTTAAGTGATTCTCTTGCCTCAGCCTCCCAAGTAGCTGGGAGTACAGGTGCCCGCCACAATGCCCAGCTATTTTCTGTTGTAGTTGTCATTGTTGTTTAGCTGGCCCGGGCCAGGTTTGACCCCACCAGCCTCGGTGTATGTGGCTGGTGCTGTAACCACTGTGCTACGGGCACCTCTAAGAAATATAGATAAACATATGCTACATTTTATTAATCCACTCATGTCTTGATGGGCACTTAGTTGTTTTCACATCTTTGTGATTGTGAATTGTGCTGCTATAAACATTTGAATGCAAGTGTATAGAATGAGGTTTTATTTTTATTTTGGGTAAATACCCAGTAGTGGGATTACTAGATCAAATATGGTAGATTTACTTTTAGTTCTTTGAGGCATCTCCATACTACTTTCCCTAAAGGTTGCACTAGTTTGCAGTCCCACCAGCCGTGTATAAGCGTTCCTATCTCTCTGCATCCACACCATCATTTGTTGTTTCAGGAGTTTGGGATAAGAGCTGTTCTCACTGGAGTTAGGTGGCATCTTACTGTAGTTTTGGTTTGTATTTCCCTGATGATTAGAGACATTGAGTGTTTTTTCATATGTTTATTGGCAATTAATCTATCTTCTTCTGAAAAACTTATGTTCATGCTTTTTGCCTGCTTTTTCATGGGGTTGTTTGATGTCTGTTTGCTATTTGCATGAGTTCTTTGTAGATTCTGGTTATCAACGCTTTGTCAGATGTATAGCATGCACATATTTTCTCCCATTATATAAGTTGTCTATTCACTCTATTGATTGTTTCCTTGGCTGTGCTGAAGCTTTTCGGTTTAATCAGGTCCCATTTGCAGATTTTTGTTGTTGCTGTGATTGCTTTTGGGATCTTCTTCATAAATTCTTTGCCTATGGCCATAAGAGTTTTTCTAGTCTACTTTTTTAGACTAAGGTCCCCAGTCTTTTTGAAGAGACTGGATCATACACGGAGGTGCCTTTCTGCCTGGGCTGGGAGAAGAGACCTTTGGTCTTAGCTGCTCTCCATGAAGAATCTGAACAAATCCTGCCCTGGTTAGACTGTTGTGGTATCATAGTTCATGGCAACCCCATTGTTCAACTTGTATGATTTGAATCTCTTAAAATACAGTAAGACTGATTTATGGTCCGGTGTCTAGTACATCCTAAGATGCATGTGCACTCTGCACTTGTTGGTTGTAATATTTCATACAGGTCACCTAGGTTAAATTGGTTGGTAGTATTGTTGAAATCTTCTATATCCTAATTGATTTTTTTCCCTCTTTATTCTATCAATTAGTGAGAGAAGCGTGCTAAAGTCTTCAACTATTATTATGAATTTGTCTTTCTTTAGTTCTGTTATTTTTTGTTTTATATATTTTGGAAGCTCTGTTATTGGGCACATCTCTCTGATGAATTGACCTTTTTATTATTGTGAAAGTCCTTCTGTCTCTGATATAATATTTCTTGTCTTAAAGTTAATTTTGCCTGATATCAATTTAGCTGCTCCAGCTTTCTTATCCATATTGTTTGCAAAGTGTGTACGTGTGTGTATGTGTATTCAGTTCTTTTACTTTCTACCTATCTCCATCTTCACATTTAAAGTTTTTTTTTTTTTTTTTTTTTTTGGTAGGTAGTATATAGCTGAGTCTTGCTTTTATAGTCAGTCTGACAATCTATGCTTTTCGGTTTAGTATATTTAATCCATTTGCATCGTTTACTTCATTAGCATTTAAGTTAATATCGATAATTTGTGTTAAGGTATACTAGCTTGCGTTTCTTTCTTTTCTGTTTTGGAGTACAGTGACATCGTCATAGCCCACTGCAGCCTCAAACTCCTGGGCTCAAACAGTCCTCCTGTTTCAGCCTCCTAAGTACTTAGGATTACAGGAGGACACCACCATACCTGGCTAATTTTTAAAAATTTTTGTAGAGATGGCCTCTTACTATATTGCCCAGGTTGGTCTCAAACTCCTAGCCTAAAGTGATTCTCCTGCCTCAGCCTCCCAAAGTGCTGGTACTACAAGCATGAGCCTCTACTCCTGGCTCTAAAGCTTGCATTTCTAATTATACCTTCCAGGTCTGTTGTTTTGTTGCTGTTCTGTTTCATCCTTACTGCCTTCTGATGGGTTCATCAAACATTCTTTGTCTTTCCATCCTGTGTCTTCTGCTGGATTTTTATCTATGCATGTTTATATGTTTTTAGTGGTTTCTCTAGGGGTTATACTCTACGTTACTAAATTATCTATTTAGAATTAATATTGTGCTGCTTCACATAAGACGTAAAACACTTATAACAGTATGTCTATTCCTTCCATCCTTTATGCCATCCTTGTCATGGGTTTCATTTCTATCTACATTATATTCCCTACAACACAAAGGTAGTTTTGCTTTAGACAGTTGGCTTTTACAAGAATCAACAGAAGGGGAAAAGAAGATACATATTTTAAAATAAAAAATAGCCAGAGATAATTTTTCACATTTTACCCACATACCATGTCTGGTGTTTCATCTTCTTTCCCATAGATCTGATTTTCTATAATTTCCTTTCAACCCAAAGAACTTTTTATAGCACTTCTTATAGTGGGGGACCAATTCTTTCAGCTTTCATTCATCTCGTGTTTGTCCCTTTTGTCAAGGATCACAGCCTTGCACTGCTCGTGTCCAGTTCCTGCAAACAATTAGCCCATAGATTTTGTCCACATTTACAGCTGTTTTTGGCAGGAGGGGTAGGTCCAATATTAGTTACTCCGTCATGGTTGAAAGAGGTCATCTCTTCCATTTTTGCTTTCTGGAATTTCTTCTATTCAAGCGTTAGACTTCTTAAAGTTATCTTTTGAATCGTTTCCTCCTCTCCCATTTTCTGTTTACTCATTTTGATTTATTCTCCAGATTTTCTGAACCTTTAACTCTATTGAAAAATTGAAATTTTACTATCATACTTGTAACTTACATAAGTCTTTATACTAAGGAGAAGAGACTCCATAGATTTGTTGTCACTTTTCGAAATCTGTCCCTCTCTGTTATTCTCTCCGGGGGGCGGGGCGGCGCGGGGGGCCGGCGGGGGGGGGGCCGGGGGGGCCGGGGGGGGGGGGGGGGGGGGGTGATGAATGGGTGGGGGCGGGTGTGGTGTGTGGGCCTGAAGTCTGGGGGTGAGGTGTGGGGGGGTTTATGGGGTGGGTTTGTGTCAAGAATGTTCTGTATTGTTGGCGTTTGTCGCTTGGG
>CAUYPK010124549.1:0-13253 GCA_963574355.1 Loris lydekkerianus | reverse complement strand
CCACTCTCAATAAGACATGGAACAGAGGATTTCAACCACCTTTGGCTGGGGGAAACTACCCAGAAACATTACTCTGGGACAGGAGTCCTCAAACTTTTTTAACAGGAGGCCAGTTCACTTTCTCTCACAACATTGGAGGGCCATAATATAGTAAAAAAAAAAAAAAAAAAAAAAAAAAAAAACTATAAAAAGCAAATACTCTTGTCTCTCCACTCCCATCTCTTCTCTCCCCCATACACACAGAAGTCCTCATGGTGGCAATTTGACAGCAGCAATGGTTAACATTCTTTCCCTCTTCTCTTTCCTTTGGAGGGAACCATGCAGGGATTCTCCCAAGAAGGGAAGCAAAAACTTGGTAACTATGCTGATTGAAAACATAAATGTCCCTTTCACTGTAATTCCTTTTAAATATGTCAGTGCAAGGTGCTCTGTATGGAAAATATCCTGGCTCTGTCCACTCTGGATCCTTCTGGTCACCCTTACATTCTTCCTCCAACAAGACCAGAGAATAGGCTTGGCACCTGTAGCTCAGCAGCTGGGGCACCAGCCATATACACCGGAGCTGGTGGGTTCGAACCCAGCCTGGGCCTGCCAAACAATGACAACTACAACCCAAAAAACAATAGCTGGGCTTTGTGGCAAGTACCTGTAGTCCCAGCTACTCGGGAGGCTGAGGCAAGAGGATGGCTTGAGTCCAAGAATTTGAGGTTGCTGTGAGCTGTGACACCACAGTACTCTACCGAGGGCAACATAATGAAACTCTGTCTCAAAAAAAAGACCAGAGAATGAGGCCTCTGGGATTTGATTACAAGGCAATCAGGAGGCTTTGCTGCCCTCCAGACATGTCCTATCAGATCAACGATCCCTGAAATTCCAACATTAGAATGTCATACCTTAACCAGAAAACTTCATTTTCCCTGAAAATACAACTCCCTTATAAGGGCTGTGAATAGTTTAAGAGTGTGGAACAGTAAGAAATGAGTTATAATTTTTTTTTTTCCTGAGGACATGGTTTGGATTGTTTTTTAAATTATATTTATGGGTGTGTTCTTATCCTGATTATAAAAGTAATATATTCCTTTTATAGTAGATGATGTAGAAAGAAGAGAAGTAAAACAAGAAAATAAAAACAATATTTGCTCATAAAATATCACCCAGGAATAACCACTACTAATAAAAAATTCTAGTCTTTTTTTTTTTTTTTTTTTGAGACAGAGTCTCACTATGTTGCTCTCACAGCTCACAGCAACCTCAAACTCTTGGGTTTAAGTGATTCTCTTGCCTCAGCCTCAAGTTAGAGTAGCTGGAACTACAGGTGCCCACCACAATGCCTGGCTATTTTTTGGTTACAATTGTCATTGTTGTTGAGCAGGCCTGGGTTGGGCTTGAACCCACCAGCCTCGGTGTATGTGGCCAGCGCCCTCCTCACTGAGCTATGGGCACCGAGCCTCTAGTCTTTTTCCTATGTAAATTGTATACAGTATATACACAAACACATTCCTACATACACAGATAAATAATGCCAAAGTGGCACTTTCCTTTACTTTTAAATTTTATTTATTTATTTATTTATTTTTTCTTTTTAGAGACAGTCTCACTTTTGTCACCGTCGGCAGAGTCCTGGGGTGTCACAGCTCACAGCTACCTCCAACTCCTGGGCTTAGGCGATTCTCTTGCCTCAGCCTCCCAAGTAGCTGGGACCACCGGCGCCCGCTACAACATCTGGCTATTTTTTTTGTTGTTGTAGTTTGGCCAGGGCCAGGTTCGAACCTGCCACCCTTGGTACATAGGGCTGGCACCCTACTCGCTAAGCCACAGTCGCCACCCTGCACTTTCCTTTACTATTGTATCATGTTATTAGATGTTCTTTGAGCATATAAATTTAATACACGCATGCATAGTTATAGAGATATATGCAATTATGGGTAACCTCTCCCCTCACGGCTGGACATATAAGTGGTTCTAATCCTTCACCACTGTGTCCAGTGTTGCAGTGAATAGCCTCTATAGAAATGCTGAGAGCAGGTTTTAATCATGGGATTGGGGCGTACACACAGGAACACCAGTGTCTGGGGCCGAGAGACAGTGAAAAGAGAGCGTCATTCACCCAGGAAACTCACAGAACACGGAGACCGAGGGCACCCCAACCTTCCAGGATTGCACAACATGGCCTGCAGCTGGCCCTCATTGAGAGGCATGTGAGCTGTGACTGGCTGGTGCTGTTTGCTGGGCAGATTAACTGCATCAGTGCTGTCTTTCTATAAAAATAGCTCTCATTCTGCCATGGATGGACAGTCTGCCCTGCTCTCTCTGAGGGAGAGCTGTGCCCACAGCCCCCATAGGCACTCCCTTACACTGCTGTGGCTTAGGAACTAACACACACACTGGCCACAACTGCCTGGGCCTAGGTGTACCCTGACACAAAGGCAGCCATTTGCAGGCCACCCCAGTATTAAGACTGACCCTGGTGATATTCTGCGTAAGAGATGACTTACCAACCAGCCAGGCTCTCGCTCACCAGGGTGCTGGGTAACCAGAGGACCATAAAGTGGGTGGGAGGTGAGGGTACAGAAGAGGAAGGTGGTGGTCTGGAGTCATGAGGTGGAAGCTGGGAGGTAGCAGATGACATTAAGCAAAGAGAGTCCAAAAATGGCCTTGGCTTGAACTTCTAAGAACTCCAGAAAGAGGTTCCTATCCTCCAGGAAGGCTGTTCTCTGTCTGCTGAGGATCTTTCCTGACTTCCTACCTTCCCTGCTCAGCTTTGCAATAGAGAGTCATAACTGGGCAGCACCCATAGCACAGTGGTTACGGCACTGGCCACATGTACCGAGGCTGGAGGGTTCGAGCCTGGCCCAACCCAGCTAAACAGCAATGACAACCGCAACAACAACAAAAATAGCCAGGCATTGTGGCAGGCACCTATAGTCCCAGCTACTTGGGAGGCTGAGGCAAGAGAGTCGCTTAAGCCCAAGAGTTTGAAGTTGCTGTGAGCTGTGATGCCACAGAACCCTACTGAGGGCAACATAGTGAGACTCTGTCTCAAAAAAATAAAAAAGAAAGAAAGAAATATGTATGATCCATTTTAGAAAAAGCTTCCAGAGAAAATCAATATGGGTCAGGCACAGTGGCTCACGACTTATAGTCCCAGCACCGTGGAATGGCCAGGTAGGAGGATTGTTTGAGCCAGGAGTTTGAGACCGATCTGGGCAATATAGTGAAACAGCGTCTCTATAAAAATAGAAAAAATTAGCCACTACAACATTACCATGAACTGATTGAAAAAAAAAAAAAAAAAATAGCTGCCTGCCTGTAGTCCCAGCTTGAACCCAGTAGTTAAAGGTTGCAGCGAGTTATAATCACACCACTGCACTTTAACCTTTAACAAGACACTGTCTCAAAAACAAAACAAACCAAAACCAAAAAACTCCATAAAACAAAAATCAAAATTGATTAAGGTGCTTAAAGGGGAAGGTTCTACCTACCTTGAAAATGTACTGTGTGCTAAAAAGGACCCCAGGCTTCCCCTCTGTGGTCTGGCATTGCTTGCTACAATTGCCTCATCACACTGCACTGACAGGGTCTGTCCCTCAGCCTTGCGTGTTGTGTAGTAGTTAGCAGCATGAATTCTAGAGCCAAGTTTGCTGAGTTCAAATCCTGGCTCTACCATCACTGAGTCTTGCGGCCTTGGATAATTTACTTAACCTCTCTGTGTTTATTCCTTACATGTCAAACGAGGATAATGATAGCACAAACCTTTGGTTAGGTACATGTGAGTGATGAGTCTTATTCTGCTGTTTCCCCACCCATCCCCTTGCCCCTTACTCTTCAAGGAGGCCCAACAATGGGGCCCAACAGTACCTGGGAGCTTGTCAAGAATGCAAATATCAAGGCTGGGCTCAGTGACTCTCATCTGTAATCCTAGCACTCTGGGAGACTGAGACAGGCAGATTACTTGAGCTCAGGATTTCGAGACCAGCCTGAACAAAAGTGAGACCCCATTTTGACTAAAAATTAAAAAAAAAAAATTAACCAGGTGTCGTGGCAGGTACCTGTAGTCCCAGCCACTGGGGAAGCTGAGGCAAGAGGATCACTTTAGCCCAAGAGTTTGAGGTTGCTGTGAGGTGTGATGACACCACAGCACTCTTCCCCAGAGAGATGGCGTAAAACTCTATCTCAAAAAAAAAAAAAAAAAAAAAAAAAAAAATGCAAATACCAGATCCAGAGCTATTAAATTAGAACCAGTATCTTAAGATTTTATGTGCATGTTAGAATGCGAGAGGCCCTTAGTAAACACTGTCAAATGAATGAAATTAGGCATTTTTATATACAAACTCCCAGGAGCATCAACAAGACAGAGAACAGAGGAACTTGATACAAGGAGAGAGAAAGTGGGGGAGTGGGGGAAGCTGGAGCCTCAGAAGGACATGGCTTGGACACTTTCCCAGCTGTGTCACCTTGGGATTCAGTATCCCTACCTGTGAAATGGAGTGGCTTATGCCTGCCCTACAGGGCTGTGAAGAGGGTGAGAGAAGGAGACTGAACAGGGTGGGCCCCCAGGTTGTCATCAGGGCAGGCTCAGGCCCCTCACCCAAAGCCCTGGGGCCAGAGCTTTGCTGAAAAGTCCCACAATGCATGTGCTGACGCTACATAACACCCAGCAGAGTCTGGGCAGTCCCCTTAATTAAACACTGCAAATTTGTGCAGCAAAACTATGAGCAGTAAGAGACATAATAAAGATGTAAAATAACCTCATGCCAGGTCAGGTCAGGTTTGTGGCCAACTGAATTTATACCAAACTTAAGGGAGGAAAAAGTCTACCTTTTAGAGCAGGGGTCCTCAAACTACGGCCTGCTGGCCACATACAGCAGTGTGATTGTATTTGTTCCCATTTTGTTTTTTTACTTCAAAATAAGATATGTGCAGTGTGCATAGGAATTTGTTCATAGTTTTAACTATAGTCCGGCCCTCCAACAGTCTGAGGGACAGTGAACTGACCCCCTCTTTAAAAAGTTTGAAGACCCCTGTTTTAGAGTTTTTGGATTTCAGGATTGCAGGTAAGGAAGTGTGAGCTTGATGACAGAAAACGAAAGATGGGCCTGGCAACCCAGCACTCTGGGAGGCCGAGGCAGGCGGAGCTCACCAGTTGAGACCAGGGTGAGACCCCATCTCTAAAAATAGACGGTGTCATAGTGAGTGCCTTGTAGTCCCAGCTACTCGGGAGGCTGAGACAAGGGAATTGATTGAGCCTAAGAATCTGAGGTTGCTGTGAGCTATGATGCCAGAGCACTCTACTGAGGGTGACAAAATGATACTCTGTCTCAAAAAAAAAGAAAGAAAGAAAGAAAGAAAAGTAAAAAAGGCCCTTGGTGGGTATGGTGGGGAGACACTGCCCAGTTTGGAGAAGGGATGCAGAGAGAGGGCTGAGCAGTTGTTTGCCTCCAGAGGCAAGTCCACAGGCGGAAGAAGAGGGAGAGAGCAAGCCAGCAGAGGCCTTTGAGACCGGAGGGACCCCGACACTCGGGCAGTAGGAAGTTGCCAAGGTTAGGGTCTGAGAAAGAGCATGACCTAATCAAAGACAGAGAGAAAAGATTTGTCAGGCTTGCAAACAAACAGGAAGAGGGCATCCTGGAGTTACCCTTTCCCCTGACCCTACTTGAATTTCTCAGCCTGAGAGGAAGAGTGGACACACTGCCCCTGCCAAATACACACAGGAAAAGGTTTTAGTATTCTACCAGACTGTCAGGGACAACTGAGAGTCTTATCTAGTGCACAGGCACATGTAAAATTACAATAATATCAACAAAAATAAACATGAGAGTTCTATGGCCAGATGCCCTGAACATGCTCTTGCTAATTTCTTTTCCTTTGGTCTCTAATTCTTATGGCAGCCCTATGAGTATGAATATTATTCTATTTTACAGAGGAAGACACTGAGGCTCAGGTCACCTAGGAAAGGCCAGAGTCAAATGGTTGTTTCAGCTAATGCCAGTGCCTGAGTGCCGCCATTAAACCACACTACTGGGCCAAAGCTCACAGGATGACAGAGGCCAAGGCAAGGAAGAGACAAGTAGGAAGGCTGAGAGCTAAAAGCAAAAGCATGTTCTACAACCTCAGAAGCCCCTGGTTTACATCTTGGCTATCCTTCAACTTTTCTGAGTCTTTATGCTTTAGCTATATCACTTATAAACGTCAGAGAGTTTTAATTTGTCCTTTATCCATTCTGATGATCTTTATCTTTTAATGGGAGCATTTAGTCCATTTATATTTAATGTAATCCCACATATATATGAGGTTATATCTATTCTATGCTTTCTATTCATTCCATCTGTTCTATTTTCTTTTTTCTCTCCTTTCCCTCCTCCCTTTTTGGAGGTTTATTATGTTTTGGTGGTGGTAAGAATTGCTATTGAATTTTTCCCTCTATTAATTGGGAGGTACATACCTCATCCTCCCAATTTACAGCAGTTTAATCTTGCCCTCAAGTCAATGTTTTGAGGATTAAGTGAATGTGTTTGTTTGTGTGTGTGTATACATATATAAACACTTTGTATATCTATAAATTGTTTTGTACCACTAATCCCATAGCTTTTGATGACCTTAAAAAAGAACAACAACGATCTGTGCCTGTGGCTCAGTGAGTAGGGTGCCATATACCAAGGGTGGTGGGTTCAAACCCAGTCAAACTGCAACAACAACAAAAAAAATAACCAGGCTATGTGGCAGGCGCCTGTAATCCCATCTGAGCCCAAGAGCTGGAGGTTACTGTGAGCTGTGACACCATAGCACTCTACTGAGGGCAACAAAATGAGATTCTGTTCAAAAAAAAAAAAAAAAAGCCCAAGAGTTTTGCTGTTAGGCAAACCTGAGTTGAAACCCTAGCTCTGGGATATTCTGGCTGTGTGTTCATGCCTGGCTGCTTTCTCCTAAGCCTCAGTTTCCCTGTCAGTAAAACATGGATGATGAACCCCACCACACAGCTTATGTGACTGTTCAGTGAGCTAGGAGTTGTTAAGTGCCCTGCCCAAAGGCACAGAAAGGGGCTCAATGAATGTTTGTCCCCTTCCCTTCTCCAGACTTTTCCTCTCTGTGTCCAGGAAGAGTTGGCCCTGGGTGGAGGCTGCCCTAGAGCCTGGCTGCATAACTTGGCCTGACCTTAGGAAACCTTCCCAGAAGGAATATCTCTGGAATGTGATGTTCCCAGGGTACAACTGGTCTGTAGCATCATCATCGGACAGCACAGCCTCTGTCTGGGAAATGAAAGATTGTTGGGAAATTCTACTGAAATAGGGGAGGGGGTGGGTCATAATGATCAGTGTCCCAGGAGAGCCCGGAGAAGTGGGGAGGATTGCCCAACAGTGTGTGTCTCCAGTCCTGCCCAGGAAGAGGGGTCTGACCAAAGTGTGGCGGCCTCCCCTTCTGGAAGGCAGGTGTGTCCTCTTGGAGAGCAGAGCAGTGACTCACCAGACTGCCACAGCTTGTTATAAATATCCCCCGAGACACCTAACTCCCTCAGCCCTGATTCTATATTAGCACAAGTTGTGCTCTCCATAATTCCATAATTAATTAGGTTTCCTAGGCACCTCAAGATTGAAAGAGGGTGTCCCAACTTGTGGACATAAATATTACAAACGACATGTCAGTTCTCCCCGCCCCCCAAATGTCAATCAATAAATCAATGTGTTGGGTGGTGCCTGTGCCCTACTCCTCAAGGAGTAGGGCACTGGCCCCATATGCTGGAGGTGTCAGGTTTAAACCCAGCCCCAGCCAAGAACTGCAAAAAAAAAAAGAGAGAGAGAGAGAGAGAGAGAGAGAGAAATCAATGTGTTCTCTCTCTCTCATATCTATTTACTTATTTACAAATCAGCATTGGGTGAATTCTGCAAGGTGAGGGTCAGCCAAATATCTCCTATTTGAGTAATTCTAAAATGTCAGCTATGGATCCAGTAATCAAAACCAAACTCACTCTCATTTCTTTAATAAGAGACACCATATATTGGACGCCTACTACATGTTCATCTCTGTCTCTCATATGTTATCTCATTTAATCCTTTAAACTGGCCTTGTCCAATAAGGTAGTCACTAAACGAATGTGACTATTGTGCACTTGAAAAGTGGCTAGTGCAACTGAGGAACTAAATCTTTTATTTAATTGTATTTTAAATTTAATTACTGGGGCAGAGAACAGTGGCTCACACCTGTAATCCTAGCACTCAGGGAGGCCGAGGCAGAATTGTGACCAGCGTGAGGGAGAGCAAGATCCCATTTCTAGTAAAAATAGAAAAACTATCGCAGTATTGTGCTGGGCACCTGTAGTCCCAGCTTTGGGGAGCTGGGGGAAGAGGATGCCTTTAGCCCAAGAATTTGAGGTTGCTGTGAGCCACAGCACTCTACCCAAAGTGACAGAGTCTTAATAAAAAAAAAAAAAAATCTGGGATATTCAAATGAGTTATTAGAAAACTTTTATTTATGTTTATTTAGAACAACCTGGGTGTGTGAATTTACTGCTTCAAATATGAATTTGGTAAAAGTGTAACTGCAAATCAAGTTTGTCCAGTAAAAATTTAGTGTTCAAATTGAGATGTGCTATTAATGTAAAATCTGCGCCAATTTCAAAGACTCAGCATAAAAAAGAGAATATAAAATATCTCATTCATAATATTTTTACATTGATTAATGTTAACATGACATTATTTTGGATATATTGGGTTAAATAAAATACATCATTAAAATTAATGTTATCTTTTTTTTTTTTTTTACCTTTTTTTAATGTGGCTAATAGAAAATTTAAATCACATATATGTTGGAAAATCTGGTAAAATCTGAAAAGTCTGTAGTTTAGTTAACAGCATTGTGCCCATGTTAATTTCTTGGTTTTGGCAGATGTACCTTGGTTATGCAAGATGTTAACCTTAGGAGAAGTAGGTGAAGGGTTTACTGGAACTTACTGTACTATCTTTGCAACTTTTCTATAAATATAAAATTATTTCAAAATGAAAAGTGTGAAATATCTCCAAATTACATGTGCCATTACATTACATTTATGTTGGAGAAACATACCTCTGTCATATTTCTATTACAGACTTTATTTATTTATTTATTTAGAGATAGAGTCTTACTGTGCTGCCCTTGGTAGATTCTGTGGCCTCACAGCTCACAGCAACCTCAAACTCTTGGGCTTATGTGATTCTCTTGCCTCAACCTCCCAAGTAGCTATGACTACAGGTGCCTGCCACAACACCGTTTTTTTTTTTTGTTGCAATTGTCATTGTTGTTTAACAGGCCCAGTGTATGTGGCCGTCACCCTAACCACTGAACTACAGGCGCGAAGCCTCCATTACAGAATTTAAAATTGTTCTGTAAGAGACAGGATCCTTGGGCAGTGCCTGTAGCTCAGTGGGTAGGACACCGGCCATATATACCAAGGTTCGTGGGTTTGAACCCAGCCTGGGCCAGCTAAACAGCAATGACAACTGCAACAAAAAATATCTGGGTGTTGTGGCGGGTGCCTGTAGCCCCAGCTGCTTGGGAGGCTGAGACAAGAGAATTGCTTAAGCCCAAGAGTTTGAGGTTGCTGTGAGCTGTGAGGCCATGGAACTCTACCCAGGACGACAGCTTGAGACTGTCTCAAAAAAAAAAAAAAGAGAGAGACAGGATCCTCACCTTATCGATGAGGAAATTGGTTTTCAAAGGGGTTATGTAGCTGGATTTTGGTTCTATCTGCTTAGCTCGAAGCCCTTGAGCTTTTTGTGGTCATACTGGGCTTCTACCTTTATGGCTGGCAGCCACTAGATCCTTCCGACTCTTTTCCTGATGTGTCCTCTTCAGAGGGCACTGGTGTGGGTACGAGGACCTACTTGCTGCACAGGCAAGGACAGGTGGCTGAGAGGAGGCAGGAGAGTCAGGTGGGCTCCAGTGATAACGGGGTGCCACCCACACAGGCCTGACTTGAGGTCTAAAGCTGTAGGACAGGCGGAAGAGCTGGGGCTGACCTGATAGGGTCTTACATGGTATTGGCTGGTCGATTTGTTTGCTCTCTCTGCCTGGCTTTGGAAAGGATCTTAAGAGTATCTGCTGCTGTCTCAAGAAAAGACCTGGCAAGGCTGCTAAAGCCTTAGATTCACAGGTACCCACAGGGAAAAATAATGGTACCACAGAGGTAGAGCCAGGGACCTGGGCAGGTCCTGGTGGAAGGAAAAGGCAGCAGGCAGCAGAAAACCTTGCTTCGTGCTTCGCGCTTCATTCCGCCTTGCTTCCTCCAACTTTAAACATGGATATTCTGACCTGCAGCCACTAGGCTCAGCCAGCCCAAGGCTGGACAACCTCACTCCTATGTGGGCCCCAAGCTGCCCCAGGACCTGGCCCTAGGCCTCCCTGAGGGCAGGAGCACTGCGCTTGAAGTCCTGAGCACCTGCCTCTCCTCCCAGCCGGCCCCCTTCAGTCTGAAAAGCCTCTGTGGGCCTCGGATTCCCTGCAAGCAAGGACAGCCCAGGCAGCAGCGCACCGTCTGCAGCCAACCGCCCACTGCCTTCCCACATCCAGATGTCTTGGAGGAGCCCTGGCTGCCTCAGAGCCTGCACGGGCGGCCCTGTCCTGACGTGCCCCTTCCCCTCTGCTGCCCTGCCATGCACTTTGTGTCTCGGCGGCCAGATGTGTCAGCTTTGGTGCTGGTGGCCCCTAACGAGGTCCAGATGTGCGGCCTGAACTGAGCCAGTGGCGGCTGCTACCAAAGCAGAGGGAGGCCCTGAGAGGGAGCAGCAGGGCTGCAGCTGGCTGCCACAGAGCTGGAAGAGGAATGCTCTGGGAAGGATTCCCACTGGAATGTGAGCTCGGGATGTCTCTGCCTAAATAAGGGCCTGGCCTCCTCTGGGAGCTGGAAGCCTCAGCTCCTCTCGGTGCTGCAGTGCAAAGGAAGCACCTTCAGCTGGCCCTGGATCATTTTCTTGACAACTAGGCTTTTTCCTCCACTAATTATAAAAGTTATAGAGAGTAGGGTATGGTGGAGCATGGATAGTCCCAGCTACTCAGCAGGGAGGCTGAGGTGGGAAGATCATTTGAGACAGAGACCAGGAGGCTGCAATGCACTAAACTAAAGTCAATAGCCACTGGACTCCAGCCTGGACAACACAGCAAGACTCCCATCTCTTAAAAATAAAATAAAATGATATACAATGATGAAGGACAATTCAGAAAACCTGAATAAGCTACAAAGAAAGTAGAAAATAAAAATCCCCTATAATCCCACCACCTTAACCACTATTAAAGTTCTGGGATGCATTCTATTAGACTTTTTCAAATAAATAGATAAGTTTGTTTGTTTAAATCATGCTGCAAAGACTCTCGTAATCTGCATTTTTCACTCAGCTCTTTCCACTTATCTGCTATACCAGTGTTTCTCAAACTGACTTTGGCTCCACAGAACACTGGGACCATTTTGCTATTAATTGGGAGTCCCTGACCAACTGTTTGGGACGCTTTGGCTTACGCCAACTTAAATGAGCTTCTTTCCTGAAGGACTTCTTGGACTCTTTAATTTACTAATGTGTATTCTGAATCAAGAGAAGACTAGCATTTTTAAAACATATTTCACTATGGAATCCCGTGAAGGAGCCTCCTGAGGCTTGGGGCTGTGGAACATCATGTAGAAAATGCATTATTCATCACGGCTGCATAGAAGCTGATTGCATGCATATGCCATAGTTGCGTTCAGCATTCCTCAATGGGTGAATATTATGGTTGTTTTGAACTTGTTGCTATTACAAGTAACTCATGACGATGAGCATCCTTATGTTTCCATCTTTGATGTACAGAAATATTCCAAGAAATAGGACTGTTGCTCATGTTAAAGACCATTTTAACTCTCAAAGCCAAGGTCCCTATGGCTTTTTTTCCAGTTCCTGGGAAGAGTAGGGAAGAGGTCTACCACAAAAAGGCATCAAAGAGGATGGAAGTGGGATCTATGATCTATGAGTCTAATTTCTTGAGCACATCTATGGCATTGGGCCCTGGGGATTGCAGTGAAAAACAACACATCTTGGGCTGTTATAATTAACACTGTAACACACATCTGTGAACCCATCTGTGTAATGAACATCTTGCTAAGACCCAGGCATTTTGATCACGGGTGGAGGAAAGAAACCAAAAGATCTGGAGCCTGTGGCCTGCCCTTGTAGGCTGCTCCTGGCTGCGTGCGTGTCTTCCTTGATGGGGAGCGAATCTTACTCACCTTTGTATCCCCAGTACCTTGCGTATAGTAGGTGCTCCACACCAAGCTCCTACCCTGAGGACATGGCCCTCAATCCCTGGGATAATCTCTCCCATGCTCAGTCCTGCATGGGGGTCTATATGCTTCCTGCAAATCACCTTAACTTCTCCTCTTGCCCCATTTTTCTCCATACCCCAAATCTCTCCAGTGTTTGGCCCCTCTATCCTCCCTCCCCAACCAATCATTGAAACTGAAATGTCCCTCATCAGAGCCTCATGCTCCTTAGAAACAAGCCCAGCTCCATAGCTGAGGGTCTGCACTGGTTAAACCCTACTTTACTCTTGATCTTATTGTGTAGCAAATTTCTTTTGCAAATCTAAGCAAAAGTGGAGATCGCAGGAAAACACCCAAATGCACATACACACAGCAAAGATGTGCTTTCACGGTCAGGACTTCATGTCTGGACCCTCTGAGAGGCCTGGTCGTGAGAGGCTGCTCCTGGTGGACCCAGCTTGGCACATATGCCCGTGGGACAGCTGGTACTGATGACCTTCCATCTGAGTGGAGAACTTCTCAGTATATTGGTCTCCCTTAGAGCCAAAGGCTGTGCAGCACCAACAGGTCAACTACCCCTGATTGTCAATCGCAAAATCCAATTTCATATGCTAAGCCAAGTCTTACAACTCATCTGACTATAAAACTTAACCTGATATGAACTCATTTGGCAAGAAAATGGGTCTCAACTAACGTGAGACTATTTCTAGCCTTCATTTATAGCACTTACTGTGTGAATATTCATTGTCTTTGCTCAAAAATATTAATGTGTTTACCAGGTGCTGCCCCAGATCCAGCTGGGGGTATTTTATCACATACGGTGTACTCTCCACGGCTCCTTTCTTTCTTTTTCTTTTTTTTTTTTTTTTATTGTTATTATTATTATTTTATTATTATTATAGATAAAAATATGCACCATAGATGTGGCCCAACCCATCACCCTCCCTCCACCCAAACCTCCCCCCTCCCTTCCCCTTCCTTGGTCCTTTCCTCATAA